>CM032233.1:129817500-129825000 GCA_019009955.1 Riptortus pedestris
TAACACCTTTCTCAGACATGATGAAGGAGAAATAATTAAGCGAAATACTTGGCTAGTCTTCCGTTTCTTTCATAAACACTGACCGCAAGCCTCAACAAACAGCCGACTATAATATTAACCTGGTCGAAAACATCTATAAAATTCAATATATATATTATATGTGATTTTGAACAGACATAATTTTCGTCATCTCCTAGATAGGTTTGGTGGACATTTTTCAGAAATTCCGTCAACTACATCAAAAACTATTTGACAAATTTCAAAAGAAATTTAATTTATTATAAAATAAACAAGGATTAAGTGTAAACGACCAAAATTACTGGTATATGATTGTTAATTTGGAACGTAAGTGGCGGTGAAAACTGCATAAATGTGGTTTAAATTGAGGCTATTAATACCTTTACAATAAACCATTTTTTTTAGTTATGAAAAACATCAAACTGCAAACTGTGATTTGAGTTTTAAATAGTTCAGGTGTAATACATTTCTTCAACCCATTCTTTTAATTGTCTATTGCGTTATTAAAATAAAAGTTTTTCCTCAACAGGCCAATTATCTCGTCGGCACTTTATTTCGTTTTTAAAGATTCTTTGGCCCGTTAGTAGTCTGCATCATAGAGCAATATATGTAAATTGCCATTTATACAAATAAAGGTACGATGCAAAGCTGCACTCCTTTCCACATGGCCCTATCAAAATTTAACAACAAATTTCTTGTTTTAAATAGAAATATTAAAAAAAAAAAAAAGTGATATTTTTTTTTAACATTACCCAGTTGGGCAGATTAGGAGGCTGTCCCTGAGGGGAAACCCTCCAGAAGGAGAGCAGCTTGTTTTGTTTGTTTATATATATATATATATATATATATATATATATAAAATTGTAACCTCTGTCTGTACATTGATTTTTTTCGCGAATTTTCACGATAACTTTTCGTTTCACATGTCATAGACACCACTGCCACCAAAACTGCATTTTGTTTCTTTCGTGTGTGTTTGTTTATTTGTTTGTTTGATACCTTTTCACGCATAAACGGCTGAACCGAATTTTATGAAACTTGGTATGTATATTACTACTAACCCAGCTTAGACTTTAGGCTATATTAATATCCTCTGAGACGAACAGGAGTGGGGGTTATAAGGGAAGCCAGAAATTAAAAATAGCGATATTTCGTTTTCTATTGGGTTTTCTGCAAATATGCTGATGTCGCAAGTTGTTAATTTTGTTATTTAGAGTAACTATTGTCATATTCATTTTTGTCTTTTAACAATGTATAAACGAGATATACACTATAAACTAAAGCGGGAGTCAACTATTTTATTGGGCGCTAACGATTGAACCGAACTTAACAAAACTGGGTATGTCAATTACCATTAATTCTTCCATGATTATAAGCTAAACTAAAATTTTTAGGTTAGAACGGGAGTGGGGGTTATAAGGGAGGACTGAAATAAAAATTCGCGATATTTCATTGTCTATTTGTTTTTCGTTAAACATGCACATAACAAAAGTTGTTTACTTTGTTATTTAGATTTACTTTTTTTTTTTTTATACATTTCTCCAGGAACAATGTGTGGAGCAAGTAATTTGCTCAACAATTCATTTCTATTTGAACTATCAGGTACCTAACCTGGAAAAATTAATTCAAATCTACGTTAATATTTTGTTCTTAATAACTGAAATCTATGCATAATGCACAGGAGACGGGAAATATGACAATTTGGATGACAAAGATGACTTACATAAAAAATTAATTTTATTATTAACAAATTATATAAAAATAATATTTTCTGTGCAATAAGGTCAGAAAATAAAAATTCCTTCATATAGTCATTCATGTCATCCCCGACGTGTTTCGGGTGTCACCACTCCTTCCCAAGGGGTTATTTAGCGAACAATAAAGTTTAAAAACAATCCTAATATTATAATATATGAAAAATGTTATATTATACATTCGACTTTAAAGCTATAATTAGCTAAATACTTTTTAGCAAGTCAATTGAGCGAGGCAACTTGTGGTATACTCCAAATTATAGGCAACTCAGCTAAATTGATTTAAACGACGTGCTAAAATGTTTTTAGCTATGTATAGCTTTAAAGACGTGCAATATAATATATTTCATATACCATAATATAAGGTTTGTTTTTAATTTTTATTGATGGCTAAATAACCCCTTGGGAAGGAGGGTGACACTCGAAATGCGTCGGGGATGGAATGAATGACTGACTATATGAAGGCATTTTTATTTTATGACCTTACGGCTCAAAAATCATTTTGGCAGATTTCTCTTAATGGAAATCAGCTATGGAGGTTGTACTCATGTTAGTAGTTTAGAACCTAAAATCGTAAATTAGTCCGTTCCGCTGAATTCAATGAAAACAATATCTGGTATTTAAGCTCTAGATAAAACGAAGAAAAAAAACTGAAAAAATAAGCTGCTTCAAGCTTATTGTTAATATGACATGACAAGGAATAGGGGTTTAGTGGAGGCTGAAACCTAAAATAATGCAAACACCTTGGTTGATATTCAAAATAGAAAAAAAAGACACCATTCATAGAAAACCATAATGGAATAATTTACGATCCGAAGTATATTATCGGAGGAATTTTCCTCCTCCATAATATTTCAGCCATTAACGGACATGATTTTTTGTTTTAGCTAAAACGTATACACATGGAGTTTGGTAAATATCAAACAAAAATGCGACCACTAGAATGTTTACAGATTATATGCGTATATTTATATGATTATTTTATTTTTATTAAGAATATTACTGTCTGCATTTATAAGTAATAACAAGGAAATCTCTGTCTCTCTCTCTCTCTCTCTCTCTCTCTCTCTCTCTCTCTCTCTCTATATATATATATATATAATTTATATTCTCTAAATACAATAATTACTCTTTAACAGCTTCAATTAATTAATAGGCTTTTAGCCAAATAAATTGTTTGTGCGCGCGCGTGTGTGTGTGTGTGTGTGTGTGTGTGTGTGTGCAAGTATTGTTTAATTATTTTCCATATATTTCAATTTTTTTTTATTAGAACAATTTAAAGTTTATTCAAATTAATTTGAGGGTGGCTCAGATTAGCCATGTGGGATAATGCGTTGGCCTTAATCTCAAATGGTGAACACAAAGAGGCGAGTTCGATTCCCGCCTGGGTAATAAATATTTACTTGGTGACGAAATAAAATTCTTAGTCCCTCCCTTGCTTGCAAAGGGTGGTTAACCAGTAGATACTAGTATTTTTATCAAAAATTGCACATTAATAAAAATAATAATGAAGCATATTTAATTTGAAAAAAAAAAATATTCAGTATAATTTGAAGTACTCTAAATAGAAACCTTCTCATTATAAAGCTTATAAACATTTGTTCGATTCTCGCCTGGGCAATAGGAATTTATTTAGTGACAAACTCATTAAATAAAATCCTTAGTCCCACTCTGGCTAGAAAAGAGTGGTGACCTGTCCCAATTAGCCAAATATGCACAAAGTGGACGTTAATAAATAAAAAATAAAATTAAATAAACATTGGTTAGCAAATTTTTTATAATCATTGAGCTATTGTAATACCACCAAAATAAATACAATTTTAATCGAATTATAGCAATTTAAGAATGGAGCCATCTCTTATATATATATATATATATATATATATATATATATATATATATATATATACTAGCTCAGATACCCGGCTTCGCCCGGGAATTCATTTGAGGCTGGATGGTGATGGTATTTTTTTGGCAAAGCTTTACTTTGCACAATATTTTGACATTTACCCTTCCCAGTGTTTAGGGTTAATACCCGTCGTTTCTGTGGATTTGTTAATAATAAAATTAATTTTTTATGTATGACTTCACTGTCCTCCATATTGTCATATTTTCCTTTTCCTGTGCATTATGCATTGATTTAAATTATTAAGGACAAAATATTATAATAATATATTATAATTTGAATTAATTTTTCCAGGTGAGGTACCTGGTAGTTCATATTGAAAAGAATTGTTGAGCAAATTTCTCTAAATAACAAAATAAACAACTTTTGTTATGTGCATATTTGCCGAAACCCCAATAGGAAACGAAATATCACTATTTTTAATTTCAGGCCTCCCTTATAACCCCCACTCCTGCCCGTCCCTAGAAATGTTAGTATGGCTTATTATAAGGAAGGCGTTAGTGCTAATACACATACCGAGGTTTTATTTAGTTCGGTTGAATCTTTTGTGCCAAATAAAATTGTTGACTGCCGCTATAATTTTTAGCATATAACGCATTTACACTTCGGTATACGACGAAAGTGTATGTAACAAAAGTTACTTTAAATAACAAAATAAACAACTTTTGTTATGTGCATATTTGCCGAAAAACCAATACGAAACGAAATATCACTATTTTTAATTTCAGGCCTCCGTTATAACCCCCACTTCTGTTCGTCTCAGAGAAAGTTAATATAGCCTAAAGTCTAAGTTGGGCTGGTAGTAATGTTCATACCAAATTTCATAAAATTTGGTTCAGCCGTTTATGCGTGAAAAGGTAACAAAGAAACAAATAAACAAACACACACGAAAGAAACAAAATGCAGTTATGGTGTCTATGACATGTGAAACGAAAAGTTATCGTGAAATTTCGCGAAAAAAAATCAATGTACAGACAGAGGTTACAATTTTATATATATATATATATATATATATATATATATATATATATATAATTTTGAACGTATGTCATTTTCGATATCTCTGGGGTAGTATCGATGGGCATTTGACATTTGTTTTTTTGAAAATCGCGACATGAGTATAATAGCTGATTTCCCTTTACGGATTTGTGTTGAAATTAAATACTGAATGGGGAGTTAAAACTGCATTATTGTGTGTTATAAGTGCATAAGCTCTTGGTAGGGGAGTTGAGACTGGATGAGTGAGTGCTATATATATTCCAGCTTAGCGTATTTCCTGCGGGAGGGTCGAAGCTTCCAACAGTCTCACAGATAACTTACCTCACACACAAATGCCAGGATGCCAGGATATTTCCTCATTTAATATTGAGAATCATTACTGTATCAAAAAATTGTATATACTTAATTAATATTATTGCAAGTTTATTTTTATTTTTAGAAAACTTCCGTTTAGCACTTTTAGTAGATTTCTCCCTCAAGGGAAATCAGCTATTGAGGTCGCACTCATATATGTCTGTTACCGCTCTAGCGGTCGTAATTATTGTTGAGATAGAAATTATTCAGATTCATTTCAAATTACTCCACTAGCAATAGTAAATAGTTTTCAATAAAATTAATATGTTATATTCAAATATATTACATTAATTGTTTATCTTTCCGATCTAGAATAATTCTATCTATTCAGCGTTGCGAAGTTGGCAGTCCTGTTTGTTTACAATTCAGACGCTTTCCTTGTCCGATTTCAGCTATTAAATCATTAACTAGTTTGGTCTTTGAATGAAACAGTGAAATATCGAGTATGGTGCAGAACGAAGAAAAACTTTCCAGTTATGAACATAAAATCTTATATGATGAAGTCATCACATAACGTATTTGCATGTACCTCATCTCGTAAATATCTGTTGGTATTTAAGCAATTTTAAACAATATTCGGTATTAAGATTGATTCTATACCATTTTTCGCTTCCTAATATAGGAGATATTTTGAATTTTCGAAACTCCTTCTTCAAAACCTCCCCCAACCCCGGTCCGATTTCAGACATTAACGAACTTCACTTTTAGTTTTGTATGAAACGTTAAGGGGGCTACCCGAATAGCCGGTTTCTATCAAGAGAAATCTCATGAAATCGCGCCTAGGGAACAACCCGAATAGCCGGTTTCTATCAAGAGAAATCTCTTGAAATCGCGCCTAGGTGCAACCCGAATAGCCGGTTTCTATCAAGGGAAATCTCATGAAATCGCATCTAGGTTAGAACTCGAATAGCCGGTTTCTATCAAGAGAAATATAATGAAATCACATCTAGGTTAGAACCCGAATAGCCGGTTTCTATCAAGGGAAATCTCATGAAATCGCGCCTAGGCGACATCCCGAATAGCCGGATTCTATCAAGGGATATCTAATGAAATCGAGCCTAGTGACCAACCTGAATACCTGGTTTCTATCAAGGGAAATCTGCTGAAATCAGAGAAGAACACTGTTGAAGAGCCAGAACTGATAAAACAGATGGCATTTGTGTGCTGGAGGAGTTGTTGATTACTTTGACTATAACAATTACTCCAGCTACATTTAGTGTCCTCTGACCTCCAGTTCTCCTCGAATGTCAGACATATGACGTCAGCTCATATTTATTAATCTCTTAGTAAGAGCATTATGTAAAATAGGCCTGATGTGTAAGCTCGGAAGGATATTTTTAGTGTTATAATAGCTTATAGTGAAATGGTATGAGTAGGAGTGGAGGATTTATTGAAGGCTAACGGCGTAAAAATTCAAATAACTGGGTTAATAGTCGAGAAGTTTATAGTGGAGCAATTGAAGGACGTCATTTCTTCAACGAGACTAGTTATGGACTATAATAATGGAGTTATTCACAATTTTCATTTGCCTCTCTGTAAATACCCACTCCTCATCATCTCATTGCAGTTATTAACACATCACTATAAGTATCTTCAATTTCGAAAATCTTCAAATACCCATCGATCCTACCTAGGTTCTCATGCATTGAATGAGAGATATAGTATTTCACATACAATTGAAATAATTTCAAATTAATTTCAGCAAGATGTGTTGCTTATTTAATTTAATTGGAGTGCAAGGAGGTTACGTGGTGCCTACATAAAATTTTTAACAGAGTTCATTTAAAAGAAATCAGTTATTGAGGTTGTAGTCATGACAAGATTTTTGAAACATTTCTTAAAACGTCTGTCGAGTAGGTGCTGCCTTAACTAAGCAGTTTTCCCACGTGGGCCACGTATATATATTTATCTCAATAAGTAAAAGTCAGTCACGCAGGGGCTGCGTAAACTAAGCAGATTTCCCATGTGAAGTTTGACAATAGAGAAATCTGCATACTGGTAACACAATTCCACCGTGATTAAATACAAACGGTAATGAGAAATCTTTCAGTTAATTAAAATAAATTCCCAACTGAAACGGCTTCTGAATTGTAAGAATAATTTATATTTTAATAACTCAAATTTTAGTAGTCCAAGAACTAAAGAAGGGGGCGGATGAACAGAACGTATTTGCATAAATCTCACAAAGTAAGGAAGGTAAGGTTAGTAACGACAGGTAAGGTTAGAAGAAGCCTCCCACCTGAGCCTACGGAAATGGCCGACCTAATCCGATCTATACCCGACCACAGACTTCATAAAAATGCAAATATCTCGGCTAATATTCAAAATAGAGAATAAATGTATATAACAAAATTTATAGTAAATTTAATTTTCAATAAGATTGGTTATATACAATTTTTCGATCCGATGCATATTAACGGAGATATTTCGAATTTTCGAAAATCCCCTCTCTAAACCCCCCCCCCCCTC
>CM032233.1:129827500-129952500 GCA_019009955.1 Riptortus pedestris
TTTAAAAAAAAACAAACATTAAATAAGAACAATTAGGAATACAATTAAAAAACAAATAAAAATTACATAATATTGATATTATATTATATTTTCCTCTCTCAGCTTAAGAATATCATAAGCTAGTGCTTTTAACAAATTTAGATGTTTTGAAAATAAAGCAGATCTTTATGAGAACACGGAAATACCTTGTGTTCATCAATTCATAATTTACGCTCATAACTCGTAAATGTTTATTTAATCTATACCGTAATCCATATTTAAGCGAGTCACTCAACAGTAAAGATTAAATTCGTTGAGGGCTGAAATCAGATCTGGAAGGGGTGGGTCTTAGTGTAAGGGAATTTGATTATTCACAATTTCTCCGTTATTACAAGTCGGATCGAAGAATATTATAGAAGCAATCATGTTAAGCTATTGCTACTCTCCAAATGTTATTCTTTACATTTTTTCGTAAATCATAAATTAAGCGAGTTTCTTCTTTTTAGCCTTTAGTAAACCAAAACTTCTAGTTACCGGATTTTTACTTAGATTTAGAGCACATATGGTCAGATGAAATCAGTAGTATGTCATCCCACATGTGAGAAATCTGCTTAGTTGCTCAACCTCTGCATGATGGACTTTTGCCTCATGACGAATCTGATAACATTCAATAAGAAAATACAATTGAATTCCAGGCTCCGTGGGTTTCCCCTGTGAACACGAGGCTGGCCTGCTCCTTGAGCCTATGTCCTACTTCCCAGCCGGTGAAAGGAAATCACATAGACATAAACTTATCACACGTTTCGATTCTGTAAATTAAGTGGATTTGACACGTGCAGGAATGGCAAACGTCAATGAACGACTTAGTCCCACTCTGGCTAGGAAAGGATGGTAATCTGTAGATAACCCGTCCCAATGAGCCATAGCACCAAAAAATGGACGTAAATAAATAATACTTTGGTGTCCGGTGTTCTATTTCTCCTTGCCCGGTGCACTATTCCTTGGTACCTAGTGCTTTATTCCTCCTTGCCCGGTGCACTATTCCTTGGTACCTAGTGCTTTATTCCTCCTTGCCCGGTGCACTATTCCTTGGTACCTAGTGCTTTATTCCTCCTTGCCCGGTGCACTATTCCTTGGTACCTAGTGCTTTATTCCTCCTTGCCCGGTGCACTATTCCTTGGTACCTAGTGCTTTATTGCTCCTTGCCCGGTGCACTATTCCTTGGTACCTAGTGCTTTATTCCTCCTTGCCCGGTGCACTATTCCTTGGTACCTAGTGCTTTATTCCTCCTTGACCGGTGCACTATTCCTAGTAACCTAGTGCTGTATTCCTCCTTGACCGGTGCACTATTCCTAGTAACCTAGTGCTTTATTCCTCCTTGCCCGGTGCACTATTCCTTGGTTCCTAGTGCTTTATTCCTCCTTGACCGGTGCACTATTCCTTGGTACTTAGTGCTTTATTTCTCCTTGACCGGTGCACTATTCCTTGGTACCTAGTGCTTTATTCCTCCTTGCCCGGTGCACTATTCCTTGGTACCTAGTGCTTTATTCCTCCTTGCCCGGTGCACTATTCCTTGGTACCTAGTGCTTTATTCCTCCTTGCCCGGTGCACTATTCCTTGGTACCTAGTGCTTTATTCCTCCTTGCCCGGTGCACTATTCCTAGTAACCTAGTGCTTTCTTCCTCCTTGATCGGTGCACTATTCATAGTAACCTAGTGCTTTATTCCTCCTTGACCGGTGCACTATTCCTAGTAACCTAGTGCTTTATTCCTCCTTGCCCGGTGCACTATTCATAGTAACCTAGTGCTGTATTCCTCCTTGACCGGTGCACTATTCCTAGTAACCTAGTGCTTTATTCCTCCTTGCCCGGTGCACTATTCCTTGGTACTTAGTGCTTTATTCCTCCTTGACCGGTGAACTAGTCCTAGTAACCTAGTGCTTTCTTCCTCCTTGATCGGTGCACTAGCCCCTTGGTACCTAGGGCTGTATTCTTCCTTGCCGGTGCACTGTCCTTGGTTTACCTAATGACTGTATTCCTCCTTGGTCTGTGCAAGAATTCCTTGTAACCTAGTGCTTTATTCCTTCTTGCCCGGATGCAACTGAGTCCTTGGTATCCTATGCTTTATCCCACCTTGACCAGGTGCACTAGCCTGGGTAACATAGTGCTTTATTCTCCTTGTCCGGGATTGCATAGCCCTATGGTACCTAGTGCTTTATTCCTCCTTGTACCGGTGCACTAGACCTTGGTACCTAATGTATTCCTCCTTTCTGTGCAAGATTCCTTGGTAAACCTAGTGCTTTATACTCCCTTGACCGGTTGCACACTAGTCCCTTTGGGTAACCTAGTGCTTTATTCCTCCCTTTGCCCGGTGCAATAGACCCCTTGGTAACCTAGTGCTTGATTCCCCCTTGTCCCGGTTGCTCTAGCCCTTGGTACCTAATGCTTTATTCCTCCTTGTCCGGTGCACTAGCCTCTTGGTACCTAGTGCTTTATTCCTCCTTGCCCGGTGCACTATTCCTTGGTGACCTAGTGCTTTATTCCTCCCTTGTCCGGTGCACTGGATTCCTTGGTACCTTAATGCTTTATTCATCTTGTCCGGTGTACTAGCCCTTTGTACTAGTGCTTTATTCCTTGCCCAGTTTGCACTAGCCCTGGTACTAGTGCTTTATTCCTCCTTGCACGGTGCACTAGCCTTGGTAAAATAAAGAAACCTAGTGCTTTATTTCCTCCTTGTCCGGTGCACTTAGCCCTTGGTAACCTAGTGCTTTTAAATTACCCCTTGTCCCGGTGCACTATTCCTTGGTACCTAGTGCTTTATTCCTCCTTGTCCCGGTGCACTAGCCCTTGGTACCTTAGTGCTTTATTCCTCCTTGCCCCGGTGCACTAGTCCTTGGTACCTAATGCTTTATTCCTCCTTGCCCGGTTGCACTATTCCTTGGTAACATAATGCTTTATTCCTCTTGTACAGTGCACTAGTCTTGGGTACCTAATGCTTTTATTCATCCTTGTCCGGTGCCACTAGCCCTTGGTACCTAGTGCTTTAATTCCTCCTTTGTCCGGTGCACTATCCTTGGGTACCTAGTTGCCTTTATTCCTCCTTGTCCGGTGCACTCAGCCATTGGTACCTATTGCTTTATTCCCCACTTGCCCGGTGCACTAGCCCTTGGTACCTAATTGCTTTATTCCCTCCTTGTCCGGTGCACTACCCTTGGTCACCTAGTGCTTTATTCTCCTTGCCCGGTGCAACTAGATTCCTTGGTAATCCTAATGCTTTATTCCTCCCTTGTCCTGTGGCAAGATTAGCCCTTGTAACCTAATGCTTTATTCCTCCCTTGTCCCGGTGCACTAGTCCTTTGGGTTACCTAATGCTTTATCCCTCCTTGTCCGGTGCAACTAGCCCCCTTGGTAACCTAGGTGCCTTTATTCCTCCTTGTCCGGTGCACTAGGGATTCCCTTGGTAACCTAGTGCTTTATTCCTCCTTGGTCCGGTGCACTAGTCCCTTTGGTACCTAATGCTTTTATTCCCTCCTTGCCCGGTGCAAGATTCCTTGTAAACAAGTGGCTTTATTCCCTCCTTGCCCGGTGCACTAGCCCTCTGTACCTCAGTGCTTTATTCCTCCTTTGCCCGGGTGCCACTAGCCCTTGGTCACCTAGTGCTTTATTCCCCCTTGCCACCGGTTGCACTAGCCCTTGGTAACTAGTGCATGTATTCCCCCTTCGCCGGTGCACTTGCCCTTAGGTACCTAGTGCTTTATTCCCCCTTGCCACCGGTGCAATTGCCCTTGGTACATGTGCTTTATTCCTCCTTGACCGGTGCACTATTCCTAGGTACCTAATGCTTTATTCCTCCTTGTCAGTGCACTAGTCATGGTACCTAATGCTTTATTCCTCCTTGTCCGGTGCACTAGCCCTCTTGGTACCTAATGCTTTCTTCCCCCTTAGCCCGGTGCACTAGTCTTGGTACCTATATGCTTATTCCTCCTTGTTCCGGTGCTAAGATTCCTTGTAACCTGTGCTTTATTCATCCTTGTCCGGTGCAAGATTCCTTGTATACCTATGTGCTTTATTTCCTCCTTGTCCGGTGCACTAGCCCTTGTACTAATGCTTTATTCCCCCTTGCCCGGTGCACTAGTCCCTTGAGTACCTAATGCTTTAATTCCTCCTTGTCCGTTGCAGATTCCTTGGTAAACCTAGTGCTTTTTTCCTCTTTGTTACGGGCCAAGATTCCTTGTAACCTAGTGCTTATTATTCCTCCTTGTCCGGTTGCACTAGTCCTTGGTACATAGTGCTTTATTCCTTCTTGTCGCGGTTGCACTAAGCCTTGGTACCTAGTGCTTTTATTCCCCCCCCCCCCCCCCCTTTTCCCCCTCCTTGTCCGGTGCACTAGCCCTTGGTACCTAGTGGCTTTATTCCTCATCATTGTCCGGTGCACTAGTCCATGGTACTAATGCTTTATTCCTCCTTGTCCGGTGCAAGTTTCCTTGTGTAACCTAGTGCTTATTCCTCCTTGTCCGGTTGCAAGATTAGCCCTTGTAACCTAGTGCTTTATTCCTCCTTGTCCGGTGCTCTAGTCCCTTTGGTACCTAGTGCTTTATTCCTCCTTGTCCGGGTGCAATAGGCCCTTTGGTACCTAGTGCTTTATTCCCCCTTGCCGGTGCACTAGCCCTTGGTACCTATGCTTTATTCCTCCTTGTCCGGTGCCTAGCCCTTGAGTACTAGTGCTTTTTTCTTCCTTGCCGGTTTGCACTAGTCCTTGGTACTATGCTTTATTCTCCTTGTCCTGTGCAAGATTCCTTGTTTAACCTAGTGCTTTATTCCTCCTTTGCACGTGTGCACTAGTCCTTGGTACTAATGCTTTATCCCCCAATGACGGTGCACTAGCCCTTGGTACTAGTGCTTTATTACTCCTTGCCGGTGGCACTAGCATGATGGTAAACTAGTGCTTTATTCCTCCTTGTTCCGGCTGCACTAGCCCTTGGTACCTGTGCTTTATTCCCCTTGCCCGGTGCACACTTATTCCTTGGTAACCTAGATGCTTTATGCCTCCTTGTCCCGGTGCACTAGCCTTGGTACCTAGTGCTTTATTCCCCTTGCCCGGTTGCACTAGCCTTATGGCTACCTAGTGCTTAATCCCCCTTGCCGGTGCAATAGCCTTGGTACCTAATGGCTTTATTCCTCCTTGTACGGTGCACTAGCCCTTGGTACCTTGTTGCTTCTATTCCTCCTTGCCCGGTGTGCACTAGCCCTTTGGTACCTAGTGCTTTTAATTCCTTCTTGTCCGGTGCACTATCCCTTGGTACCTAATGCTTTATTCCCCCTTGGCCGGTGCACTTAGTCCTTGGTACCTAATGCTTTAATTCCTCCTTGTCCGGTGCAGATTCTTGTAACCTAGTTCTTTAGTCCTCATTTGTCCGGTGCAAGATTCCTTGTAAACCTAGTGCTTTATTCCTCCTGTTCCGGTTGCACTAGCCTTGGTACCTAAATGTTTATTCCCCTTGCCCGGTTGCCACTAGTCCTTGGTACCTAAGCTTTTTTCCTCCTTGTACGGTGCAGATTCCTTGTAAAACCTAGTGCTTTATTCCTCCTTGTCCGGTGCAAGATTCCTTGGTACCTAGTGCTTATTAATCCTCCTTGTCCGGTGCACTAGTAATTGGTACTAGTTGCTTTATTCCCCCTTGCCGGAGCGTGACTATTCCTTGGTACCTAATGCCTTTATTCCTCCTTGTCCGGTGCACTAGCCCTTGGTACCTAGTGTTTTATTCCTCCTTGTCCGGTGCCTAGCCCTTGGTACCTAGTGCTTTATTCCCCCTTGCCCGCGTGCACTAGCCCTTGGTACCTAGTGCTTTTAATTTCCCCCCCCCCCCCCCCCTTTTCCCCCTCCTTGCCCGGGATTTGCACTCAGCCTTTGGTACCTAGTGGCTTTATTCCCCCTTGCCCGGTTGCACTAGCCTGGTACCTAGTGCTTTATTCCTCTTGCCCGGGTGCACTATTCCTTGGTACCTAAATGCTTTATTCCTCCTTGTCCAGTGCTCTAGCCTTGGTTACCTAATGCAATATTACCTTCCTTGTCCGGTGCACTAGCCCTTGGTACCCTAATGCTTTATACCCCTTGCCGGTGCACTAGTCTTGGTACCTAATGCTTTATTCCTTCCTTGTCCGGTGCAAGATTCCTTGTAACCTTAGTGCTTTATTCCTCCTTGTCCGGTTGCAAGATTCCTTGTAACCTAGTGCTTTTATTCCTCCTTGTCCGGTGCACTAGCCCTTGGTACCTAATGCTTTATTCTCCCTCTGCACGAGTGCACTAGTCCTGGTACCTAATGCTTTATTCCTCCTTGTCCGGTGCAAGATTCCTTGTAACCTAGTGCTTTATTCCTCCTTGTCCGGTGCAAGAGTCCTTGTAACTTAATGCTTTATTCCTCCTTGTACGGTGCAATAGTCCTTGGTACTCCTAGTGCTTTATTCCTCCTTGTCCGGTGCACTAGCCCTTGGTTACCTAGTGTCTTTATTCCTCCTTGTCCGGTGCACTAGTCCTTGGTACCTAGTGCTTTATTCCTCCTTGTCCGGTGCACTAGTCTCTTGGTAGCCTATATGCCTTTATTCCTCTTGTCCGGTGCGATTCCTTGTATCCTAGTGCTTTATTCCTCCTTGTCCGGAGCATGTTGCTTGTAAACCTAGTGCTTTATTCCTCTTGTCGGTGAATAGTCCTTGGTACCTAGTGTTTATTCCTCCTTGTCCGGTTGGCACTAGCCTTGTTACCTAGTGCTTTATTCCCCCTTGCCCGGTGCACTAGCCCTTGGTACCTAATGTTACTTTATTCCTCCTTGTCCGGTTGCACTAGCCCTTGGTACATAGTGGCTTTATTCTTCCTTGCCCGGTGCAACTAGTCCTTGGCCCCGTGGCTACCTAATGCTTTATTCCTCCTTGTCCTGTGCAAGATTCCTTGTAACCTAGTGCTTTATTTCCTCCTTGCCCGGTGCACTAGTCTTGGTACCTATTGGCTTTATCCCCCCTTGCCCGGTGCACTGCCCTTGGTACTAGTGCTTTATTCCTCCTTGCCCCGGTGCACTAGCCTTGGTACCTAGTGCTTTATTCCTCCTTGTCCGGTTGCACTAGCCCTTGGTACCTAGTGCTTTTTTCCTCCTTTTCCCGGTTGCCACTATCCTTGGTACCTAGTGCTTTATTCCTCCTTGTCCGGTGCACTAGCCCTTGGTAACTAGTGATTTATTCCCCCTTGCCCGGCATGCACTAGCCCTTGGTACCTAGTGCTTTATTCCCCCTTGTCCGGTGCACTAGATTCCTTCGGTAACCCTAGTGCTTTATCCCTCCTTGCCCGGTGCACGTGCCCTTGGTACCTAATGCTTTATTCCTCCTTGTACGGTGTACTAGACCCTTGGGTCCTAGTGCTTTATTCCCCTTGCCCGGTGCACTAGGCCCTTGGTACATAGTGCTTTATTCTCTCCTTGTCCGGTGCACTAGCCCTTGGATACCCTAGTGCTTTATTCCCCCTTGCCGGTGCACTAGCCCTTGGTACCTAGTGCTTTATTCCCCTTGGCCCGGTGCACTAGCCCTTGGTACCTAGTGCTTTATTCCCCCTTGCCTCGGTGCACTAGGCCCTAGGTTACCTAGTGCTTTATTCCTCCTTGCCCGGTGCACTTTTCTTGGTACCTAATGTTTATTCCCTCCTTTGTACAGTGCACTAGTCCTTGGGTTTTTTTTTTTTGTTAAAAAACCTAATGCTTAATTCCTCCTTGTCGAGTGCACTAGCCCTGGTACCTAGTGCTTTATTCCTCTTGCCCGGTGCACTAGCCCTTGGTTCCTAGTGCTTTATCCTCCTTTGTCCCGGTGCACTAGCCCTTGGCTACCTAGTGCTTTATTCCCCCTTTGGCCCGTGTGCACTATCCTAGTTACCTGTGCTTTATTCCTCTTGTCGGTGCACAGCCCTTGGTACCTAGTGCTTTATTCCTCCTCTGTCCGGTGCACTAGCCCTTGGTACCTAATGCTTTATTCCCCCTTGCCCGGTGCAATAGTCCTTGGTACCTAAAGCTTTATTCCTCCTTGTCCGGTGCAAGATTCCTTGTAACCTAGTGCTTTATTCCTCCTTGTCCGGTGCAAGTTTCTTGTACCTAGTGTCTTTAATCTCTTGTCGTGTGCACTAGTCCTTGGTACCTAATGCTTTATTTCCTCCTTGTCCGTTGCAAGATTCCTTGTAACCTAGTGCTTTTTCCTCCTTGTCCGGGGGGCACTAGTCCATGGTACTAATGCTTTATTCCTCTTGTCCGGTGCAAGATTCTTGTAACCTAGTGCTTTATTCCTCCTTGTCCCGGTGCCACTAGTCCTTGGTTACCTAATGCTTTATTTCCTCCTTGTCCGGTGCAAGATTCCTTGTAACCTAGTGCTTTATTCCTCCTTGTTCCGGTGCACTAGTCCTTGGTACCTAATGCTTTATTCCTCTTGTCCGGTGCAGATTCCTTGTAACCTAGATGGCTTTATTCCTCCTTGTCCGGTGCAAGATTCCCTTGTTAACCTAGTGCTTTATTCCTCCTTGCCCGGTGCACTAGCCCTTGGTACCTAATGCTTTATTTCTCCTTGCCCGGTGCACTAGCCCTTGGATTCCTAGTGCTTTATTCCCCGTTGCCCGGGTGTGCACTAGCCCTTGGTACTAGTGCTTTATTTTCCTTGTCGATTTGCACTAGCTTGGTACCTAATCTTTTTTTCCTCCCTTGCCCGGTTGCACTAGCCCTTGGTAACCTACCTAGTGCTTTATTCTCTTGTCGGTGCACTAGCCCCTGGTACCTAGTGCTTTTTTATTCCTACTTGCCCGGTGCACCTAGCCCTTGGTACCTAGTGCTTTATTCCCCCTTGCCCGGTGCAATAGCCCTTGGTTACCTAGTGCTTTATTCCTCCTTGCACGGCTGCACTATTCCTGGTACCATAATGCTTTATTTCCTCCTTGCCAGTGCACTAGTCCCTTGGTACATAATGCTTTATTCCCCCCCCCCCATCTTGTCGGTGCACTATTCTTTGTACTAGTGCTTTTTCCTCCTTGTCCGGTGCACTAGCCCTTGGTACCTAATTGCTTTATTCCCCCTTGCCAGGTGCACTAGCCCTTGGTACCTAGTGCTTTATTCCTCCTTTGCCCGGGTGCACTATTCCTTGGTACCTAATTGCTTTATTCCTTCCTTGTCCAGTGCATAGTCCTTGGTACTAATGCTTTTTCCTCCTTGTCGGTGCACTATTCCTTTGTACCTAGTGCTTTATACATCCTTGTCCGGTGCAAGGTTCCTTGATAACCTAGTGCTTTTTACTCTCCTTGTCCGGTGCACTAGTTCTTGGTACCTAATGGCTTTTATTCATCCTTGTCCGGTGCAAGATTCCTTGTAACCTAGTGCTTTATTCCTCCTTGGTCCGGTGCAACTAGTCCTTTGGTACCTAATGCTTTATTCCTCCTTGTCCGGTGCAAGATTCCTGGTAAACTAGTGCTTTATTCCTACTTGTCCGGTTGACTAGTCTTGGTACCTAATGCTTATCCCTCCTTGTGTCCGGTGTGCACTAGCCCTTGGTACCTAGTGGCTTTATTACTCCTTGCCCGGTGCACTATTCCTTGGTTACTAATGCTTTATTCCTCCTTGTCCAGTGCCAACTAGTCCTTTGGTACCTACTGGCTTTATTCCTCCTTGTCCGGTGCACTATTCATTTGTACCTAGTGGCTTTATTTACTCCTTGTCCGATTGCACTATTCCTTTGTACCTAGTGCTTTATTCCTCCTTGTCCGGTGTGCATGATTCCTTGTAACCTAGTGCTTTATTCCTCCTTGTCCGGTTGCACTAGTCCTTGGTACCCTAATTGCTTTATTCCTCCTTGTCCGGTTGATTGGCAAGATTCCTTTGTATCCTAGTGCTTTATTCCTCCTTGTCCGGTGCACTAGGTACCTTGGTACCTAATGCTTTATTCTCCTTGTCCTGTGCAAGATTTCCTTGTAACCTTAGTGCTTTATTCTCCTTGGTCCGGTGCACAAGTCCTTGGTACCTAATGCTTTATCCCTCTTGTCCGTGTGAAGATTCCTTGTAACCTGTGTCTTTATCCTCCTTGTCCGGGGCACTAGTCCTTGGTTGTTACCTTAAATGCTTTATTCCTCCTTGTCGGTGCAAGATTCCTTGTAACCTAGTGCTTTATTCCTCCTTAGTCCGAGTGCAAGTTTCCTTGTAACCTAGTGCTTTATTCATCCTTGCCCGTGCACTAGACCTTGGTACATAATGCTTTATTCTCCATGTCCGGTGCATGATTCCTTGTTAACCTAGTGCTTTATTACTCCTTGACCGGTGCACTTGTCCTTGGTACCTAATGCTTTATCCCCCCTTGCCCGGTGCACCTTTTCCTTGGTACCTAAATGCTTTATTCATCCTTGTCAGGTTGCACTAGTCCTTGGTACCTAATGCTTTATTCCTCCTGTGTCCGGTGCAAGATTCCTTGTAACCTAGTGCTTTATTTCCCTTCGTCGCGTGCAACTAGTCCTTGGTAACTAATGCTTTATTCCTCCTTGTCCGGTGCAAGATTCCTTGTATACCTAGTGCTTTATTCCTCCTTGCCGTGGTGCACTAGTCCTTGGTACCTAGTGCTTTATCTCCCCTTGCACGGTGCACTAGCCCTTGGTACCTAAATGCTTTATTCCTCCTTGTCCGTAGTTGCACTAGTCCTTGGTACTTAGTGCTTTCTTACACTTGGCCGGATGGCACTATTCCTTTGTAAACTAGTGCTTTATTACTTCTTGCCCGGTGCTCTTTTACTTGTAAAGCCACCCTAGTGCTTTATTCCTTCTTGACCCATGCACTATTTCTTTGGTATGCCCCAGATAGTGAAAGGATAGAGTATCGCATGTACACAGTAAATTTATATCACCGTTTGGAATCCGGTTAAATTAAGTGGAATTGACGTTTTTATATATTCTTTTTCACCAGCGTATCTCCTTTGAATATTAAGTCTCTGAGACATTATTTGCATGCTCTACATTTCTTCATATATATACATTTTTTCGTAACTCAATATTATGCTAGTTATTCCTACTTTTTGTTTTCATACTTCAGTAAAGCTCCACTACAACACATCGGGAAGTTTTAATTAGAAATATAATATATATTGTGATATGTCATTATTTGAGTGTTAGCGGGAAAAGTGGGAACCTCTGGTTGGCCATCATCGGGACTACCTCTTTTAGACTTTCACAGAAATTTCTGCTAAAAGTAGATTTTGACAATAGATGTTTGGAGGTTATGTCGCTTATAAGGAATATATGCTGGCAACGAGACGCTCTCACTAAAAGTAATAGCTTCTATTCCTGACGTGGATGTAATGTTATTTGTTTTATTGGTTTCAGGAAATTTCCCTTAAAGGATAAATCTCATATTGAAGGTAGTACTCATGACCGCCGATATATATATACTATAAATATATTTATATATATATATATATATTTTATATATATTATTTGTTTCATTACTATGGTAACACTATAAGAAGGCCGTTTATTAGTGTCTGTCATGTCCCCATGCAAGTTAGCATATCACATGCATTTGTAGTGTGTTACAATTAATTTATACATAAAATAATTTAAAAGTATGATATATATATTTATATATATATATATATTTTCTATATATATATTATATATATATATATGTGTGTATAAAGAATAACAATAACAACGTTAAATGTAAAAATAAATACATATTAAGAGAAAATTATAATCTTAAAAAGAAAAAGAGAAAATAAATAAAGATTATTCTATAAATATTTTAAGTATTGTAGTTGTATCAACTATTAATAAGTATTCAACCGTTTAATGAGTATCAAAAGCATGTTCTAGCAAATATTTTTAAAAGCACTATTATATTTTAAAAATAACTTGTCTTCTTCTATTGGAAATTTTTCCTTTTATTTTGATTCAATGTCTTGTTTTAGTTTTTGTCGTTCGTTAGTCCAGTAGTCTGCAATCGTATATTAAGTGTGAGCGTTGACTTGTTTGTGGAGTTGAGTAATCACAGGCGGCATTGTATTGTTGTCTTTTATGTTAAATCGTTGGTAGTAAGAATTTTGTTGAACCATGTTCTGTTAATAATTGTGTAATATAAAAGTCGGTTTGTATGTTTTTGCTGTTGAAATATGTGTTAATTGGTGGAATGAAAAGTTTTTCAAATGTTGTCCTTTATAGGTTACAGTCCATTGTTGTTGCCACTTTTCAGTTTAGATGAGATTTTAACATATATTTTTAGGTGGGCTTTTGGTGATTTTATTGTTAACATTCCTGTAATTGGGAAATCTTTTGAAGCAGGCTTTAGTAGCTCTATCGGGCCAATTCATTTCCAAAATTATCAGAATGTGCTTTAATCCGTGAAAAATATATGTTAATATGATTTAATTCTGCTATGAGTTCTTTGATTTGTAGGTTGTACAGTTCTGTAGTTTTTGTATCGTTACTTTACTGTCGGTGTGGGTATATATATATATATATATATTACTTATGTTTTATCTAAAACTATAGATCCAGTTCGTTAATGACTGAAATGAGACTCGTGAGAGTAGGGAGAGTGGGTTTAGAAGAAGGAATTTCGACAATTCACATAAATATTTCCTATATTAGGCGTCGGATTGAAAAGTTGTATAGAAGCAATCTTATTTCTTATTATGATTAATGTGAATGATTGAATGAATTTAGACTTTACTGTAAAGAGTATAGTGAAAATAATAAATAAAGTTTACAAAATTAATATATATATATATATATATATATATATATATATAAATATATGGTATAAAAAACAAATACACTAATAAACAATATAGATTAAATACTTTTAATTTATAAAACAACTTATGTTTCACTCTTTATAGGCCTTCCCTCAAGGGACTACGGTCTAACTTCCTGGAGAGACCAACTCTACTGGGAAGTCGATTAATGTAATATTATATATATATATATATATATATATATATATATATATATATATATATATATATAAATATATTCTCTATCTTGAATGTTAAGCTTAATATTTTCATCTGACCATATGTGCTCTAAATCTGAGTAAAAATCCAATGGCAGGAAGTTTTGGTTTACTGAAGGCTAAAAAGAAGTAACTCGCTTAATATATGAATTGTAATGAATAAAAATTGTAGAGAATCAATAGCTTAACATGATTACTTCGAATATTCTTTGATCCGACTCATAATAAGGGAGAAATTGTGAATAATCAAATTCCCTTCTGGGGGGTGGGGTAGCCACCACCTTTCCAGATCTGATTTCAGCCTTTAACGAATTTAATCTTTAATGTTGAGTGACTCGCTTAAATACGGAGTACGGTATAGATCAAATAAACATTTACGAGTTATGAGTGCAAATTATGAATTGATGAACACAAGGTATTTCCGGGTATCTAATGACATAAAGATATGCTGAAACCAATATTTAGTGTTTGATGATATAAAAAAACATTGAAAGTATCACATTAATAGCAGTGGGGGTTTGCCGAAGGCTGAAAAATTAATAATGTAAATAAATCCGTTAAAATTCAAGATAGGGAAAAATATATAAGAATATTTAATGAAAATAAAATATTTAATAAGAATGGTTCTGAATAATTTTTCCATACAACGATAAATAACGGATTTATTTCAAATTTTCGAAACAACCCCTAAACCCTTCCCTTCCGTTGGTACGATTTCAGCCATAAACGAAATTGATTTTCCGTTTGTATAGGTACTATGCTAGATATTGAGTTTAGAAACGATCAAACGAAAACTGCGACAAATACAGCGTTAACACACACACACCACACACACACACACACCAAACACACAGACACACATACACATATATATATATATTTGTATTCTCTACCTTGAATATTAAGCTTGATATTTCCATATATTAGTTTTCAGTCGTCCCCATTCCAACTCATGTCTTATTAACGATAAGCTGTTGTATTATGTGCAACATCATTCCAAGGTTAAATACCAAATATTGTTTTAAATTAAACTTAGTGAGATACATATGATGATGTCATCCATTACGATTTTGCGCTGAAATGATTATATGATATATAATTGTTTCTTTCAACTCGTACAGTTCATTGCCGTTAATGACTGAAATCGGACATGGAATAGAAGGAGGGGGGGGTCTTAAAGCTCATTATATCTCCGTTATTATGTGTCGTAAAGTTGTTATAGAACCAACCTTGTTAAACTATTTATGCCTCAATATTCTTAGTCTATTCATTTTTTTGTAGCTCTTATATTAAGGAAGTTATTTGTATTTTCTTGTTTTTCAGCCTTCAGTAAGCCTCACTTTTACTCATCGGGTTTTAGAAGATTTCCCTTAAGGGATTATCACTTATTGAGGTCGTACTCATGACGAGATTTTCAAAATTTTTCTTCAAATGTCCATCGATCCTGCCTAGGAGATGAAAATGAGGTCCATTCAAACTTGTATATATATATATATATATATATAATATATATATTATATATTATATAATATATATAACTATTATATATTATTTGTCTGTTACTGCTCGAGCAATTATTGTTTGATCGTTACCAAACTCGATATTTAGACGTTTTATATATAAAGAAAGTTCATGTTGGTTAACGGTTGAAATAAGACCAATGGGAAGGGAGTGGGGTTAAGAGGGAGGATTTTCGAATATTCGAAATATCTCCGTTACTATACGTCAAATCGAAAAGGTGTATAGAACCAATCTTATAAATAAATAAATTTAATTTAAGTATTGTTATTCACATTTATTCTCTATCTTGAATATTAACCGAAATATTGGCATTTTTCAGTTTTCAGCCATCAGCAAATCCCCACTTCTACTCATGTTACATAAACAATACTCTGTTATATAATAAACCACATTATTCGAAGCTTAAGTACCAAGTATTGTTTTCATGAGTCCTTTATTATGCGAGATGCATGCAAATGTGTTCTGGTGACCCTCCCCGTCCTAATTTCTGATTTAAGTTCTTGGACTACTAAAATTTGATTGGTTGAGATAAAAATTATTCTGATTTATTATAAAATACAGTACTAGATATTAAATAGTTTTCAATATAATTAACATGTTATATTCTGATATATTTCAGAAATTGTTTTTTTTTTCCGGTGAGGTTCGCAGACCTGTTTGTTTACATTTCAAACGCTTCCCATCGGGAAATTATTAAAATCTACTGAAAGATTTCTTATTACCGATTGTATTTATTTTTGTTCACTTAATATTCACAGTGGTGTTGTGTTACCAGTATGTAGAAGAATTTAATCTATTAAAATGGTTAACTCGAGGGGTATGACTGCATAGGTAGAAATTTGGTAACATAAATTTTGAGTGATGAGAGAAGTTCAATAGTGGTGTTATGTATCGCAATCTTCGCATCGGTAATTCTATGCCTGGGGGGGGTTAGTTTAGGACGGCACATCTGACGCTTTTTTTTTTTTCGTGGTTCGTGACGTGCGCTTAGGTCCGATAGGTTTTTTTTATATATGATTTATATTAATGGTGTTATGTTATAGTATTTTTTAACGATTGTAAAATTTGTTCATGTGGTTTGTGGGGGGGGTGGAGGGGGGTGTGTGGGGGGTGTTGGGAGTTTTTTGTTGGGATCGAAAATCTATAGTTTGTTTGCTTAACGAAGAATTTTATTATTTTTTTTTGTTTATTTGTGGAGTGGCCACTTGTAGCTTAGATTCATTGTGTTGTTATTTGTTTGACTAACTAACCTAAAGATTAAATAGTCTTGCAAATCCGAAGTATGTCTGACATCAATAAAAGAGAAATTGTGAACCTGGACTAGGGAGTTATCGTTTCATTGCCTTGCGGGTCTTTAGGTAAAAGTGTTCTTGGTGTTTTTTATTTAACATAGAACGCTTCATCTAGTCCTTTTCATCAACTCGAGATGTGCTACAAATTTTTAATTATGCCTAATTAGTTTCATTAGCTTTCATCATCTAGTAATTAGCATGGCACTTATCAACTCACTTCCCCATTAAAGGCTGCTTAAAATAAATTAAGTCCCCTTTCATTAGTGAGAGCGAGGAAATGATGAGAAAACTTCGAGAGATTTAATTATATTCTCATAAGCTGCCAGTTAAATAGTAATTGCATTTTAACTGTCACTTCAGCTGGTTGTCTCTTGAAGCAATTTTTAAAAAAATTGCGTAATTAACTTTTTATACAACTATATTTCAGCTTCAAATAATATTCCTCAATGAGATCTAACACCAGCCGATATATATAAAGTCCGTCACGCATGGGCTGCGTAAACTAAGCAGATTTCCCACGTGCTGGTCATGACACACTACTGGTCCCTCATCCACATGACAATTTTGCCCGAAATCAAGTATGAATTACTCGCTTAAGGTGTTGGGGGTGGGGGGGGGGGGGGGGGGGGGGGGGGGGGGGGGGGGGGGGGGGGGTGTGGGGGGGTGTATGAAAAAAATGTCTAGAATACAATGAATTGTAGAGCATCAATAGTTTAACAATCAATTGGTCCCTATAACGTTATAACGATCTGACTAATAATTACTGAAAGGGTATTTTTGGAATTTTTCGGAAACCCCCCCCTCTTTCTGAGCTAAACGACGCCTATTCATGATCTAATTTCAGCAAATAAGAAAATATGATCTTTAGTAGTGACTGAAACGGTTAAATATCGAGCATGGTAGAGATGAAATAAACAATAATTCGAGATATGTAGGGAAAATAAAATCTAATACAGGACTTGAGGTCATTGTCACAACAATTTTTGACGTGCATCTCACATAATAAAGGTCTCTTGAAAGCAAATACTATGGTATTTTATAACAAAAAAAGGCATACAATAAGGAGATTGATTATTTACACAGCTTATTGTGTTATATGACATGAGTTCGAGTGGAGGTTTTACCTATAAGATAAAATCCTAAAATAATCCAAATATCACTGTTAATATTCATAATACAAAAATTGTGTATATAACAATTATTTATTCAGGCATTATTAATTTGGAATAAGATTGGTTACGGTACAATTAATAGTACGATCTGGCTTATAGTAAGGCAATAAATTTCAAATACTCACCATTGCCGATTAACTGCCGTTGAAGAAAACATCTTTGTTATGTAAGTGTTTCAATCATTCTGTTGCATTGTATCGTATTTGTTGGCCGTGGTACGTTGTAACTTTGTGTCGCAATAAAGTAAGTTGGGAACGGTTGGAAATAGTGGTATAAGGTTCATGTGAGTTAGTACGGGTTTATTACTTTGTAGGAGTAGATTCATATATCTCAGTTGTTCAGGTCCGGACTTACTTGATGACAATGATAGTATCTCTTTGCTTTAATCCAAAGTATTTGGGGGCGCCAGTTTTTGTTCTTTAGTAGTGGCGGCGTAAGTGTTAAGTCTTGATCAGTAAGCGGTTGCATATCGTGGGGTGACGTTGTTAGTTGTATTGTTAAAACGTAATTGTTGGCGATTGTCACTTGTGCATATTGTATGGTTTTGTTTAGTGAGTCTAGTCAACAATGCCTTAGCTCTATCTGGCTGTGTCTCGTAATTCAAATAAAGGGATAGAACCCGCAGTATAAATTTACTGTTGACATAGCTTGTCGCAGGAGTCCGTCGTCCACATAACTTTAACTGGCAGATCATAACGATTACAGTTTGGCCAATTGTAACTTCGATGCGAAGGCACCATCTTCAATAGCCTTCTAGAGTTATTCTGAGTTTAGGTGTCCGTTGGTCAAGTAGTTTTAATACGTCTGTTCGCTGTATTAGGTTTTGTTTACGTTTTAGTCTGTGTAGTTTACTTACATATTAGCCAATAGCGACTAAAACGTTTGTTGGCCAAACAAGATTACATCGACAAAGCCCCTCCAGTTCATTTGAGGACAGTACAACTGCATTCCGACCAAAGGATCGTCCCAACAGACGCCTATCTACGCTCTGAAACGATGCACTAACACGATAAGCAACCAACACTACAAATACCTTTGAAACATAATCAAGGACGCGCACCTATAACTGAGAGCTCAGACAACCCCAAGATTCAACTAGAAACTAGCGAACACCGTATACAGATTAGCAAAAACATATTTAAATCTATACTAAGAAACATAAGTGCAGCCCACCCAACCACATGCACAATCAAGAAGCACTACAGAACTTTGTGAACAAACTCACAATGCCGTGCGCATTACCCTCAGAAGAACAAGACTAGTTTCATTCGACATAAAAAGACGCTATACCCGTACAAGAAACCATCGACATACTCACTACTAATGACTGAGCAACACTTATACGATGATGACTACATTAGGTAAATCACTGACCTGACAAAGACAGTGTTCAAACAGTATAAGTATTCGCATCAAACAACGACATATACATGGCCGACAGATGAACTTGGAATGGGACCCCCTACATGTTCTCTACTAACGGAGAAATTCATGCAGAACATTGAAGATAACACACATAAAAAAAAACTCTCGTACAAACACAGCATAACAAAATACCTTCATATATTGTAGACCTAAACCCTTTGCATTCACCGAAACAGACGGCATTAACAAGACTATTGACAGACCTCAACACACACCAACCCCAACATACGTTGTACCATGGTAAACGTAAAATGACAAAACACTTACGTTCCTCGAGCATCCAATACCAGACAGAACTGTCTAACAAAAGGCTGAAACACAAAAAAATACGTGTATTCTCGCTTAAAATTCAAAGTAGAGTAATACAAATGTATAAAACAACTATTCATAGGAAATTACATTTTTCAAAAAGATTGGTTTATTACAATTTTAACGATCCTACGAATATTAACGGAATTATTCCCTCTCCACCGCGCTAAATTCCATACAATTAACGAACGTTATCTTTAGTTCTACCGGTAAAACGTATAAATGTTTGAGTTCAGCTTAACTTAAACAAAAATTACGAACTCCAGAGAGATAAGAATTGCATATATATACACATCACCCATATATATATAGATACATGGTGTTGTTTTATTTTTGAAGGTTTGGTCAAATGGTTGGAGAAACAAACTTAGATATTTCCAGAATTTTATTTTCTCTTCATAGGGCTGTAACAATACAGTTGCTACTTTATAATACCTTACACTCTAATTTAACAACAATGTGCAATATTATAAAGTATTACCTGTAACTTTTACAGCCTCTGAAGAAGGGAAAATATAATTCCTCGAAATACGTCATAAACTAAAGAAGTTTCCTCACCAACATTTGACCAAACCTTCCAAAAAAAACAACAACATCATATACAAATATAACCTGGTCGAAAACATCAACAAAACAACAATTTTTTTATATATAAGAATGTCATATCGTATATATATTATATATATATATATATATATATATAATATTATATGTATATATAAGTGTTGTTAATTTTTGAAGCAGACACTTATAAATTGTTAATACCTATTTATATGCCGAAGTGTTAAATAAATTAGAAATATATCTGGTAAAAAAAGTTAAAGGTGGTTTAGTGGTGATAAATATTTTTTATTTTATTTTTTAATTATTTGATTGTTTGGCTGTAAAGCATTATTTAAATAACCAATTAGCAATATAAGTTTTCTCATTATTGGGTTTTATTTATAAATTGTAGAATATAAATCTAGGATTTTTCTCACTTTTATATATATAAAGATTACAGTTAATTATGGCATAAGCTACTGATTAGGGTTGTAGAACCTAACTGTTAAAGATAACAAATTGTTTGAAAAATTACCTTTGGGTTTAAGACTGTGTATAATATAACATCTATCACAGATTTTTTCACTTAAGGGAAATCCGCTGTTTGAGGTCGTACTTCTTTACGCAATACATTAAGAAATTTTTCTCAAATGGCCCCATCGATTCTCCTACCCAGGAGATGACGAAAATGAGGTCCGTTTTCAAAACTGTATGTTATTTATATATATATTTGCCTGTTAATCGCACTGGCGGTTTTGGTGTGATCGTTACTAAAAACTCGAATATTTTAAACGTTTTATAGGTAAAAATGAAGATCAAGTTTCGTTAACTATAAAAATTTTATATCGGACCAGTGTGGAGTGGAGGGATTAGGAGTGGGGAGAATTTTGAAAATTCTTAATATCTCCATTACTATGCGTCGGATAAAGTTCTATAAAATTCGTTATGTTCGTTTTTACATTTTCTTTATCTTGATTAATGATTGTGCCCGAGATATAAGCATTTTATGCAGATTTTTTTTCCCTGTAAGAAAATCAGCTATAGAGGCCGTACTCATGATCGTCGATTTTCGAAAATTTCTTCCAAAAGTTTCCCATCGATCCTACCCAGAAGATGACGAAAATGAGGTCCGTTCAGAAATTATATATTTATATATATATATATATATATCTATAAATAAATATATATATTTTGTCTGTTAACTCTCGTAGCGGTGTCGCAATTTTTGTTTGATCGGTTACGAAACTCGATATTTAACACGTTTTATGTAAAAAGACAGATCAAGTTCGTTTAATGGCTGAAATCGGGTCTAGTGGGAGTGGGGGGGGGTTAGAGGGGGGGTTTTTTCGAAAATTCAAAATTAAGTCCGTAATTATGCATCGGATCGAAAAATCGTATAGAACCAATCTTATTGCAAATTAAATTTACTATAAATATTGTTATATACATTTATTCTCTATCTTGAATATTAACCGAGATATTTGCATTTTTATGAAGTCTGTGCGTTCGGATTACGTCGGCCATCTTCGTCATTTCTCGGCTCAGGCGGAAGCTTCTTCTAACCTGTCGTTTTTAACCTTACCTTACCTTCTTTACTTTGTGAGATTTATGCAAATACGTTCTGTTCATCCGCCCTCTTCTTTAGTTCTTGGACTACTAAAATTTGAGTTATTAAAATATAAATTATTCTTACAATTCAGAAGCCGTTTCAGTTGGGAATTTATTTTAATTAACTAAAAGATTTCTCATTATCTAATCACGGTGGTATTGTGTTATCAGTATGCAGATTTCTCTATTGTAAAACTTCACAGGGGAAATCTGCTTAGTTTACGCAGCCCCTGCGTGACGGACTTTTTAGTTTTCGGCCTTTGGGTAAACCCCCACGCCTACTCATGTCATATTATGAAAAAGCTGTTTTAATAAGAAGCACTATATTTGAAGCCTAAATACCAAATATTGTTCTCATTGAATTTTTAAGCTTTGAGATAAATGTAAATACGTGACGGACGTCGGAAATCTGCTTAGTTAACGCTGGCACAGCGTGGCGGACTTATTCGCCATCTCCTTGGTAGGATCTATGGACATTTGAATAACTTTTGCGAAAATCGCGTCTAGAGTACAGCCTCCATAGCTGATTAGCTGAGTGTGCTAAAATGAAGGCCAATATCGGAAGAAGAAGGTAAGGCAGAGCTCCTCTTTGTTTGCAGGAAGCCATCTCTACGCCTCCCCAATATAAATGCTGTGGAAAATATATATATTTCTTTATCAATGGAACATATCTGTGAGGAACGGCTCGAGGCTGGCTCGTAAATAGAAATAGTTTTATCTCCAGTTTTCTTAAGATGTCTGCGACATATATTCTACAATTGGTCCTCTGCCAATGTTGTCACTTTAAATAAATTTCTTTTTTTACTTTATAAGCATTATTTATTTCCTGTATACGTTACAAACGAATCCTTTTAACTATTAACAATTCATATCTTGAAGTATATGGAGCATTCATTAAGCTATAAATAGCTACTCCTTTTTAGTCCCAATAATTGGGGCAAATACACACTAGGATGAACTACTTTCTAGAACTAATTATCTCACTTTTTGATAAGAAATGCTTCATAATTTTCTATTAGCAGATTTTCCTTATGGGAAATCAGTTATTGAGGTCCTACTCATGACACGATTTTCGAAATATTTCTTCAAATGTCCATCGATCCTACACAGGAGATGACGAAAATGAGGTCCGTTCAATATTATATATATATATATATATTTGTCTGTTAACGCTCTAGCGGTCGTAATTTTTGTTTGGGCGTTACCAAACTCGATATTTAATCGTTTCATGCAAAAAGAAAGATCAAGTTCGTTAATGGCTGAAATGGGAACTGCGGGAGGGGTGGGGTAAAATGGGGGGGATTTTTCGAAATATCTCCGTTTCTATACGTCGGATCGAAAACTTGTATAGACCCAATCCTATTGCAAATTAAATTTACTATTAATATTTTTATATACATTTATTCTCTGTCTTGAATATTAACCGAGATATTTGGATTTGTATAAAGTATGTGCAGATGAGATCGGCTGATGTCGGTTCAATTCGTGAGTTTCCGCCGAAAGATATTTCAGCCGTTTCCGTGACTGTTCGGCTCTTGTAAAATTGGTTTAGAGACTCGTTAGAACTACTGGTATTAGTATGCAGATTTGTCTATTATAAAACTTCACGTGGGAAATCTGCTTAATTTACGCAGCCCCCGCGTGACGGACTTTTGTAGTATGAAAATTCAGGTTAAAAAGCCACACACAGGAAAGCTGAGTTATCACAGCCTATTACCCACATGCTGCTTTGAAACACTACTGACCTCATGAATAATATTGAAGGCTGAAAAATCAACAATATGCTAGGAATTGAAATTTCTAGCACATTTTTGTGTGAAATTGGTAAAATGAGCTCCGTTCGTTTTTTAGCAGATTTCCCTTAGGGGTTATCAGCTAAATAGGTCGTGCTCATGGAACGATTTTTGATTAATTTCCTCAAATCTCCATCGTTACTACCCAGGAGATAAAATGGGGTCCGTTAAAAACTATATACAAAGTCCGTCACGCAGGGGCTGCATAAACTAAACAGATTTCGCACGTGTGCCACGCATTTTGCATTTATCTCGAAAAGTAAATGTTTAATGAGAACAATATTTGGTATTTATGCTTCAAATAATATGCTTCATGATATAATAGCTTATTGTTAATATGACATGAGTACTGAAGGCCGAAAACTATAAAAGTCCGTCACGCAGGGGCTGCGTAAAATAAGCAGATTTCCCTCGTGAAGTTTTACAATAGAGAAATCCGCCTAATAACAACAGTAGTAGTAAGGAATCTCTAAACCTATTCACGATGGACGAATTTTTACCGAAACGTCCCGCACTAGCTCTCGGCGGATAGTCCCGAACATAGCCGACCACACACATAATACAAATGAAAATACCTCGGTTAATATTCAAGATACAGAATAAATGTGTATAACAATATTTATAGCAAATTTAATTTGCAATAAGATTAATTCTATACATTTTTTCGAAAATCGCGTCATAAGTACGACCTCAATAGCTGATTTCCCTCAAGGGAAATCTGCTAAAAAGACCGTCACGCAGGGGCTTAATAAGCAGATTTTCCACGTGCGTTACGTATTTTCATTTATCTCAAAACGTAATAGCTCAATGATAACAATATTTGGTAGTTAGTCTTTAAATAATGTGCTTCATAACATAATAGCATATTGTTAATATGAGATGAGTAGGAGTGGGGGTTAATAATCAGGGTAGGGAAAAAATTTTAGCCACACACACTCCACAACCCCAAAACCCAACTCAATTCACACACCCCAAAGAGAAACGATCCGACGCATAATAACGGAGATATTTTGAATTTTCAAGAATCCCCCTCCCCCCTCTAAACCCCCTCCCCTCCCTCTGGTCCGATTTCAACCATTAACGAACTTGATCTTTCTTTTTTACATAAAACGCTTAAAATATGAAGGGACCGATCAAACAAAAATTGCGACCCACTAGAGCGTTAGCAGACATATATATATATATATATATATATATATATATATATATATATATATATATATATATATATATATATTACGCTCAGATTACCCCTTCGCTCGGGAATTCATTTGGATGGCTGAATGGTGGTGGTATTTTTTTGGCAAGGCTTTACTTGCAACACAATATAAGAAATTATACCCTTCCCAGTGTTTAGTTTAAATACCCGTCGTTTCTGTGGATTTGTTAATAATAAAATTATTTTTTTATGTAAGACTTCACTGTTCCCATTTTGTCATATACCGGTTTTCTGTACATTATGCCTAGAATTGAATTATTAAGCACAAAATATTAACATACATTTGAATTAGTTTTACCCGGTGAGGTACCATGTAGTTCCAAAGAATTGTTGAGCGAATATCACTAAATAATAAAATAAACAACTTTTGTTATGTACATATTTGCCGAAAAACCCCAATAGGAAACGAATATCACTATTTTTAATTTCAGGCCTTCCCTTAATACCCCCACTCCTGCCCGTTCCCTAGAAATGTTAGTATGGCTTATTCTAAGGAAGACATTAGTGCTAATTCACATACCGAGTTTGGTTTAGTTCGGTTGAGTCTTTTGTGCCAAATAAAATTGTGGACTCCCTCTATTGTTTTTAGAGTATAACTCATTTATACTTTCCGTATACGGCAAAAGTGAATGTAACGAAAGTTACTCTAAATTACACAATAAACAACTTTTGTTGTTCATATATGCCGAAAAAACCAATAAGAAACGAAATATCGCTATTTTTAATTTCTGGCTTCCCTTATAACCCCCACTCCTGCCCGTCCCCTAGAAATGTTGGCATGACTTGTTATAATGAAAGCGTATGTGCTAATACACATACCGAGTTTTATTTAGTTTGGTTGATTCTTTTGTGCCATATAAAATAGTTCACTTGCTCTATAGGTTATAATATATATATATAGATATACTTTTGAATGGACCTCATTTTCGTCATCTCCTGGGTAGAATCGATGGACATTTGAGAAAATTTTTCAAAACTCGCGTCATGAGTACTATCTCAATAGCTGATTTCCCTTAAGGGAAATCAGCTAAAATGCGAATGTCTCGGTTAATCATCAAGATAGTAAAAAAAACACATAACAACGTTTAGAGAACATTACATTTGCAATAAGATTGGTTCTATACAATTCTTCTATCCGACGGATATAACCCCCCTCCCCCCTTCCACTGTTCGGATTTCAGACATTAATGAACTTGATATTTCTTTTTACATAAAACGATTAAATATCGACTTTGGTAACGATTAAATAAAAATTGCGACCGCTAGAACAATAATATATATATATATATATATATATATATATATATATATATATATTGAGGAGTTCGGCTATCTTCACCAGCGGTTTGAATTTTTGTCGGTTTACTAATTTTCGATGGAAATGCGTCCATAGTCGTCAGGCAATGTTTTAATTTGAATAGTTACTTCATTCAATCTTATTGAATCATTAATCAAGATTGAATGAAGTAACTATTCTAGTTAAAACATTGCCTGCGAAGATGGACGCCTTTACATCGAAAATTAGCAACCCAACAAAAATTCAAACCGCTGGAGCAGATAGTCGAACTCCTCACAATGAAAATACTTCCCAGCAATGCAGCCTTAAAAATAGAATATATATATACAATTGTTAGCGGTCTTCATTTTCGCCATCTACTATGTAGGATCGATGGAAATTTGAAGAAATGATTGGAAAATCGCGTCATGAGTAGAACCCCAATAGCTGATTTCTATTCTAATAGCTAATGAAAGCATATTTCATCTTTCTGGTAGTAGTATATCATATGATATTGTGGATCAGATGGTTAGTGGGATGAGCTAACCCATCCCTTCTAACGAGGGAGACACCGTTACTGCCTTCCCACGGACTCATTGTGCTCAGAGTCCCTGTTTTGCCTGACACATAACGTTTTTAGCATATTTCCCTTTAGAGAAATCAGCTATTGAGGCGCGAATATCGAACATTTTGTCAATTGTCGATTACCCTTAAGGAAAATCAGCTATTGATGCGGTACTCATGACGCGATTTTCGAAACTTTTCTTCAAATGTCCATCGATCCTACCCAGGTGATGACGAAAATGAGGTCCGATCAAAATAATATATATATATATATATATATATATATATATATATATATATATATACTAGCTCAGATACCCGGCTTCGCCCGGGAATTCATTTTAGGCTGGATAGCGATTGTATTTTTTTGGCAAAGCTTTACTTTGCACAATATTTTGACATTTACCCTTCCCAGTGTTTAGGGTTTATACCCGTCGTTGCTGTGGATTTGTTAATAATAAAATTAATTTTTTATGCAAGACTTCACTGTCCTCCATATTGTCATATTTCCCGTTTCCTGTGCATTATGCATAGATTTAAATTATTAAGGACAAAATATTATAATAATATATTATAATTTGAATTAATTTTTCCAGGTGAGGTACCTGGTAGTTCATATTGAAAAGAATTGTTGAGCAAATTTCTCTAAATAACAAAGTAAACAACTTTTGTTAAGTGCATATTTGGCGAATCCCTAATAGGAAACGAAATATCACTATTTTTATTTTCAGGTCTCCCTTATAACCCCCACTCCTGCCTGCCCCTAGAAATGTTAGTATGGCTTATTATAAGGAAGGCGTTAGTGCTAATACACATACCGAGTGTTTTATTTAGTTCGGTTGAGTCTTTTGTGCCAAATAAAATTGTTCACTTCCGCTATAATTATTAGCGTATAACGCCTTTATACTTCGGTATACGACGATAGTGTATATAACAGAAGTTTCTCTAAATAACAAAATAAACAACTTTTGTTATGTGCATATTTGCCGAAACCCCAATAGGAAACAAAATATCACTATATTTAATTTCAGGCCTCCCTTATAACCCCCACTCCTGCCCGTCCCTAGAAATGTTAGTATGGCTTATTATAAGGAAGGCCTTAGTGCTAATTCACATACCGAGTTTCGTTTAGTTCGGTTGAATTTGTTGTGCCAAATAAAATTGTTGACTTCCGCAGTAGTTTTTAGCGTATAACTCATTTATACTTCCGTATTCGGCAAAAGTGTAGGTATATAACAAAAGTTACTCTAAATAACAAAATAACCAACTATATTTCGTTAGTTGTTTGCTTTTCCGGTCTATCTATCTATTCAGCACGACGAAGTTGGCTGGCCTGTTGGTTTACCGGTTAGCCGGTTTTCGTAGAAGAGATTATTAACTTGTATTGTAAATTGATTGAAAGATTTCTCCTTACCGTTTGTATTTATTCACGGTAATGTTACCTGTATGTAAATTTATCTATTGCAAGCCTTCGCGTGGGGAATCTGCTTAGATTACGCAATCCCTGCGTAAAGTTCCTTGAGAACAATATTTGGTATTTAGGATTCAAATAAAGTGCTTCATAATATAACAGTTTATTGTTAAAATGACACGAGTAAGATTAGAGGTTTACTGAAGGCCAAAACTAAAAAATGCAAATATCTCGATTAATATTCAATATAGAAAAAACATTTACATAACAACATTTATAGAACATTATATTTACAATAAGGTTGATTTCATACAATTTTTCTATCCGACGCACAATAACGGAAATGTTTCGAATTTTGAATGTTCCCCCCCCCTGCATTTTGAATGTTGAAATTTCCCCTCTAACCCCCCCCCCCCCAGGTCGTATTTCAGCCATTAACGAAATTGATCTTTAATTTTACATAAACGTGATTGAATTGAAGTAATTTTTTGATACTCGCGTCATGAATATCCCAAAATGAGGATCCGATAAAAACCATAAGAATTATAATTGGTTCATCAACATTTTTAAAAGTATATAAAATATTCTTCATATTCTGGACCCAATATTCTTATATGTTCTTCTTAGATTAATTCAAGGCTCACTAATAAAAAAAAATTTCTTTCCGCGCAAACATTTTTCTCATTAGCCTACATGTTTCGTGGCTTAACTACCACATCTTCAGGGGCCATCCAGTTCTGTAGTGCTCATTTCCGCTTACATTTGTTGAGTCAGTCCCTTTTTTACTGTGAGATAAGCCACGAAACATTCAAGGCGATGTGAATAAAGTTTACTCGGAAAGAAATTAGTTTTATTGGGGGTCCTTGCGATTAAACTACGAAGAACATATAAAATGTTATATTTCCTTTTACACCTCACTTCGCATTTAAAATAGTTTTAATGTAAAAAACCTACTGCCTAAACTTAAAATAAATAGATAAAAAAACCTGCTAAGAACACGAATCTCATTAACCATTATCGATACAATAGTTTGATATATAAAATACTGCCAGTAGTTTAGATCCCGATACAAGGGAATTCCATCTGCTCAAGGGAATGAAACGATCTTTGCATAGCCCAGCCACTCCAACTTCCACTAGCTGCTAAACAGCTGCCAATACTCAAACATGTTAAAAGAGGAATCGCCATTGTAGCGGCACCTTAAATAAATAAATAATAATAAACCGCTCCCTTCCCTGGCTAGTTTGTTGTTGCACATTAGCTCTACGCGGATTATCCAGCGGAATCTGCCACTTATTCAAGATAGCTTTACAAGCCGATGGGTTCAGCGTTGCTTCTAATCCTCCATCCCTTAATGCTAACTAAGACATTAACATTAATAATGTCCAATGCTTATCGTGGATGTGTAGCGCTCTCGGTGGGATTAACAGGAGGATGGAAGGCCTAATACCCCCCTAATCCAGCCGGCCTAATGCCTTCCACTAGCAAAATTCCTCCCCTGAGACTTGCAATTTATATTTGAGCCGGGCTAATTTTAGTTGCCGCCTCATTAGGCGAATTCTATGAACATTTGTAGAATTACGTAGTGGAGGCTTATATGCTTTTCCAAGAACGACTTCATAGGTTCCCTCTATACAAAATATCCAGTAATCTGGACTATCTTTATCAACTGCTGGAAAACATATACGGTCATATTTTTTAGCAGATTTCCCTCATCAGGGAAATCAGCTATTGAGGTCGTACTCATGACGAGATTTTCAAAAAATTTCTTCAAATGTCCATCGATCCTACCCAGGAGATGACGAAAATGAGGTCCGTTCAAAACTATATATATATATATATATATATATCTATATATATATATAGACATATATATATATATATATATATATATATATATATATATATATATATATATATATATATATGTCTGTTAACACTCTAGCGGTCGCAATTATTGTTTAATCGTCACCAAACTCGGTATTTAATCGTCTTATGTAAAAAGGAAGATCAAGTTCGTTAACAGCTGAAATCGGACCAGTGGGAGGGGGGGTTTAGATGGGGGGGATTTTCAAAAATTCGAAATATCTCCGTTATTATGCATCGGATCGAAAATTTGTATAGAACAAATCTTATTGAAAATTAAATTTACTATAAATATTGTTATATGCATTTATTCTCTATCTTGAATATTAACCGAGATATTTGCATTTGTAATCTGCGTGTTTTCACGTAGGCTATGTTCGGACTTTCCGCCGAGAGCTCTGGTGGCCATTTCCATAACTATTCGTCCCTCGTGAATAAGTTTAGAGGTTAGGTTAACTGTTTTTTGGGGCTAGAAACTTCTGGGTTATTACGCCCTAAATAATGTTTTAGGTTTAGAGGTTTCTTACTACTACAGTTGTTATTAGGCAGATTTCTCTATTGTAAAACTTCACGTGGGAAATCTGCTTAGTTTACGCAGCCCCTGCGTGACGGACTTTTTTCAATATTGCATGGCTTGCCTCAGAAAGTGCACAAGGTAAAAAATGTGCACCGGAAACCAAGGGACACGGGGGCCCGGCAAAGAGGAATAAAGCACTAGGATTCAATGAATAGAAAAGGTTAGGAGGAATAGAACTCCGGCCAACAAAGAATAGTGCACCGACAAATAGGAATAAAGCACTAGGAACCAAAGAATAGTGTACCCGGCAAGGAGGTGTAGAACTCCAGGCCCCTAAAATACTGCACCCAGCAAAGAGGAATAAAACACTAGGATTCAATGAATAGAAAAGGTTAGGAGGAATAGAACTCCGGGCAACAAAGAATAGTGCACCGACAAATAGGAAAAAAACACTAGGAACCAGAAAATAGGAGGTATAGAACACGAGGTGAGTCAAGGAGGATAAAGCACCAGGTACCAATGAATAGTCCACCGGGCAAGGTGGGATAGAACTCCGGCCACCAAAGAATAGGGCACCAGGTACCAATGAATAGTACACCGGGCAAGGTGGGATAGAACTCCGGCCACCAAAGAATAGGGCACTAGGCAAGGAGGATAAAGCACCAGGTACCAATGAATAGTACACTGCGCAAGGTGGGATAGAACTCCGGTCACCAAAGAATAGGGCACCAGGCAAGGAGGATAAAGCACCAGGTACCAATGAATAGTACACCGGGCAAGGTGGGATAGAACTCCGGCCACCAAAGAATAGGGCACCAGCCAAGGAGGATAAAGCACCAGGTACCAATGAATAGTACACCGGGCAAGGTGGGATAGAACTCCGGCCACCAAAGAATAGGGCACCAGGCAAGGAGGATAAAGCACCAGGTACCAATGAATAGTACACCGGGCAAGGTGGGATAGAACTCCGGCCACCAAAGAATAGTGCACTGAATATTGTTCTATTGTATACATGGGCTATTTTATACTTTACTGCCACCCCGAGGAGGGGAGTTTACTTCGACGTTGAAACACATTTTCTCGTCACGTTAATATCTTTCTTCATATTGGTTTTATAGACAAAATGTACAGAACGAATTTAGAATATATATTCCGGCCTTAAAACAGGATTATTGTACATGTTACAGAGAATTTCGTTTTTATTTAATGAAAATGACGGAATCATTTTGGTACCAATCTTTTTAAGTGCACGGGATACGATTTCTATTTTAAGCCGTCAATGACGGATACTATGGCTGGCAGTTTGTTAAACACTTTTATTTATAAAATAAACAAAGTTGAATAAGTAAAAGCAAAGAAAAAAGTGAATAAATAAAACTTTCTTGTTTGCGTTGAATCCTTAATTAAAAGAAGATTGCAAGTTGGGGCTAAATCTGAAAACAAAAAAAAAATGTTTTTAGAAGTACAAAACTTTATTAACAAGATAAGGTGAGTTGCCTCTCATTTTAAGGAGTTATTAATGAAAGGAAAACTTTGAAATTTCTTTGCCTGACGGGATAATGATATTAGTTTGTCACTGTTGCAGTGTTAAAGCTTCAAAAATTAATCTTTGTTCTTCTTTTGTATACACAACAGAAGCTGTACGTTAGCCCCAATTACTGTCCAGTATTTTAGCAGATTTCTCTTAAGATAAATCAGCAATTGAAGTTGTACTCATGACGCTATTTTCGAAAAATTACCTCAAATGTCCACCGATTCCACCTAGGATGTGACAAAAATGAGGTCCGTTAAATATTCTCTCTCTCCCTCTCTCGCTCCCTCCCTCCCTCCCTCCCTCCCTCCCTCCCTCCGTCTCCGTCTCCGTCTCCGTCTCCGTCAACGTCTCCGTCTCCGTCAACGTCTCCGTCTCCGTCTCCGTCTCCGTCTCCCTCTCCCTCTCCCTCTCCCTCTCCCTCTCCCTCTCACTCTCCCTCTCTCTCTCTCTCTCTCTGTGACTCTCCCTCTCGCTCTCACTCTCCCTCTCACTCTCCCTCTCCCTCTCCCTCCCCCTCTCTCTCTCTCTCTCTCTCTCTCTCTCTCTCTCTCTCTCTCTCAGTTTCCTTTCTGAAACCCTAAAGGAAGGGAGTTTATTTTCCACATGTCCGGTACACCCTTATGTACACAACATGTGTTTGTTATTGACAACATTTTAAAAATATGAATGACAAAATTACACATAAAGCAAAATTATTTACAAAATGAAATAAAAATAGGTTAGAATGGAGAATTAAATATTTTTAAATAATTAAATTAACAGTAATGCATTTTTAAGTTTCCCATATAATTTACATATGTTCAGCATTTTTTTTCAATGCTATATTGATTTTGAAAATTAATGTTTTTCCTCAAGAGCCCAATTGCGTGTTAGATGTATTACTTCTTTTTCAAGTTCTTTTCTTTTCCTCGGTTAGTAAATCTTGGGTCACACTGAAAGTCGGTACGTCAGCTTCGTAGGTATGTCACAGTAACAATTTGCTTGATCTATTAGGTAAAACGAATAAAATAAGAGTTTATTGTTCTGTTAATAGATGTTCCAAATAATAGTGTGTTGATGTTAATTTTTGTTCTAAATACTCTTTAATTACTGGAATAAATAATTATGTGTTGTCCGTTCAATGTCATATGATATTTATGTTTGTCATTTATTAATAGCACCTGTTAGTAATTATGTCATTTAAAGCAAACTGGAATTGTGGAATCTTTTAAGGCTGATATTGCTGATAGATTGAAAATGTTGAATTATGAGATAGTTTTTCAAAATTCCAAAATGCCACAGTAAGTATATATTATTTTGATTACGTCTTATCAGTACTTCTGTAATTAATTCTCTTACAAAATCATGATTTTTTTAGTATTGAAGACAAGAAAATGTGAAGACATTTTTGCAATCACAACTTCGCAATTTTGTGAATAATATTTCCTGTGCATATATTTCCTATCTTATATCAACAATAGCAATAGTTGGAAATAATAATAGAGTTATCGTTTATTATAATAGAGCTGCAGAAATAAGAATACTAAAATTAGGTTTAGCGTAATATGTCTCAAGGAGGTGAAAGGAGACGAAAGTCCATAGTGAGCTGAGAGTGGGGCGTTGGGGATCGATTCGGGGTATAAGGTCCTTAGCCCCACGCTGCTCTAGGGACCAGGCCGGCCTGTAGATAGCTCCTCGCTGCTCTAGGGACCAGGCCGGCCTGTAGATAGCTCCTCGCTGCTCTAGGGACCAGGCAGGCCTGTAGATAGCTCCTCGCTGCTCTAGGGACCAGGCCGGCCTGTAGATAGCTCCTCGCTGCTCTAGGGACTAGGCCGGCCTGTAGATAGCTCCTCGCTGCTCTAGGGACCAGGCCGTGCTGTGGATAGCTCCTCGGTGCTCTCGGGACCAGGCCGGCCTGTAGAGAGCTCCTCGCTGCGCTAGGGACCAGGCCGGCCTGTAGATAGCTCCTCGCTGCTCTAGGGGCCAGGCCGGCCTGTAGATAGCTCCTCGCTGCTCTAGGGACCAGGCCGGCCTGTAGATAGCTCCTCGCTGCTCTAGGGACCAGGCCGGCCTGTAGATAGCTCCTCGCTGCTCTAGGGACCAGGCCGGCCTGTAGATAGCTACTCGCTGCCTCTAGGGACCAGGCCGGCCCTGTAGATAGCCTCCTCGCTGCTCTAGGGACCAGGCCGGCCTGTAGATAGCTCCTCGCTGCTCTAGGGACCAGGCCGGCCTGTAGATAGCTCCTCGCTGCTCTAGGGACCAGGCCGGCCTGTAGATAGCTCCTCGCTGCTCTAGGGACCAGGCCGGCCTGTAGATAGCTCCTCGCTGCTCTAGGGACCAGGCCGGCCTGTAGATAGCTCCTCGCTGCTCTAGGGACCAGGCCGGCCTGTAGATAGCTCCTCGCTGCTCTAGGGACCAGGCCGGCCTGTAGATAGCTCCTCGCTGCTCTAGGGACCAGGCCGGCCTGTAGATAGCTCCTCGCTGCTCTAGGGACCAGGCCGGCCTGTAGATAGCTCCTCGCTGCTCTAGGGACCAGGCCGGCCTGTAGATAGCTCCTCGCTGCTCTAGGGACCAGGCCGGCCTGTAGATAGCTCCTCGCTGCTCTAGGGACCAGGCCGGCCTGTAGATAGCTCCTCGCTGCTCTAGGGACCAGGCCGGCCTGTAGATAGCTCCTCGCTGCTCTAGGGACCAGGCCGGCCTGTAGATAGCTCCTCGCTGCTCTAGGGACCAGGCCGGCCTGTAGATAGCTCCTCGCTGCTCTAGGGGCCAGGCCGGCCTGTACATGTAATTTACCCTGGACCCTGTTATTGGCCACTAAGTGAGTTTTCTAGGGTGTCTATCTCAGCCTGACGAGCATTTGTTTTATGAGGTTGCCCCGAGCGGCGTATTGAAATATTCAGTGCCTAACCTTGGTCTGCCTGGGGGCCGTTCATGCTTGCTCACTTGCTTCTCATCACTCTGTTTTTATTTTGAATTTTCAATTATTCCCTGTCTTAGCCCCCCCCCCCCCTAAGGACGGCTTTAGACATTATGTATTGTTTACTATGAAATAGTTAAACGTTGAGTGTGGTGTTGATTAAATAAAAATTATATATTTGAAACAGTAAAATATTAAATGATTAGATCCCACCGAATATATTTGCACATATCTCACACTGTAAAAGTTTAATGAAAACAGTATTTGGTGTTTAAGCTTCGAATAAAGTGGTTCATGACAGCTCATTGTTAATATTAAATGAGTAGTAGGAGTGGGGAAATACTGAGGACTGAAAACTAAAAAAATGCAAATATTTTGGTTAATATTCAAGATAGGTAAAAATATTAAATATAACAAATATGTGTACATTTATAGTAAATTAAATTTATCACAACATTTGTCCTATGCATTGTTTGGATCCGGCATATAATAACGGTGGCATTTTCGAAATTTTTCTTCTCTTAAGTCTGCCTACCTGTGGTCGGATTTCAGCCATGAATAAGTATGACCTTGAGTATTACATCGAATGTATAAATGTCGAGTTTCGTAACAGTCAAACTATCATTGCAGCGCCTAGAGCCTGTTAACAGATATATATATATATATATATATATATATATATATATATATATATATATATATATATCTGTTAACAGGCTCTAGGCGTTGCAATGATTGTTTGACTGTTACGAAACTGATTGAATTAAATTGACACACACACACACACACACACACACACACACACACACACACATATATATATATATATATATATATATATATATATATATATATATATATATATATATATATATAAATGGACCTCATTTTCGCCATCTCCTGGGTAGCATCGATGGACATTAGAAGAAATATTTCTTAAATAAGGTCATGAGTACAACCCTACTAGCTGATTTCCCTTAACAAGATCTGCTAAAACACACAAAGGCTACTGGAATGATATTTGCATGAAATGTCAAGATGTAATTACATTTACAATCACGCTACAAGATAATGGCATTGTTGAACTACGCTTAGGCGGAGATACTATTTTGAACGATGGAGCACTTTTGTGCGTGACCTCCTGCTATTGCAACATAGTGAATATATATATATATATATATATATATATATATATATGTGTGTGTGTGTGTGTGTGTGTGTGTGTGTGTGTGTGTGTGTGTGTATAGATGACAGTAAAGAAGAAAAACATGTTGGTTGTGCTTTATGGGTATTTTATAGAGAGGAACTAGCAGATATTCAAAAATTAAAAAGTCCGTCACGCAGGGGCTGCGTAAACTAAGCAGATTTCCCACGTGTAGTTCTACAATAGAGAAATTTCACGAGTGCCGAAGAGTTAAGAAAACGGCCGACCTAGCTTTTGGCGGGAAACTCTCATCCGTTATCCGCCCCGATTTCATAAAATTGAAAATATCTCGGTTAATATTCAAGATAGAGAATAATGGTACATAACAATATTTATAGTAAATTTAATTTGCAATAAGATTGATTCTATACAATTTTTCGATCCGACGTATAGTAACGGAAATATTTCAAATTTTAGAAAATCCTCCCCTCCCACTGGTCCGATTTCAGCCATTAACGAACTTGATCTTTCTTTTTACATAAAACGACTAAATATCGAGTTTGGTAACGATCAAACAAAAATTGCGACCGCTAGAGCGGTAACAGAGAAATATATATATATAATTTTGAACGGACCTCATTTTCGTCATCTCCTGGGTAGGATCGATGGACATTTGAAGAATATTTTCAATAATCGCGTCATGAGTACGACCTCCAAAACCAGAAAGTATAAATAACTCGCTAAAAATTTATGTTACGAAAACATATTTATATCAACAATTGTAGAGGATGAATGTTTTCACATGATTAGTTCTATAACATTTTTCGATCAGCTCGTAATGATGGAGATGATTTGAATTTCCCAATTTCATAAAAATCATGTAGTTTAGAACGTAAAATTTTAAATTTTATATATCACCATCGATAGTAGAGGATGATTGGGCTTCGGCTATAAATTCAGATCAAGTCTTCAGATAGAGTTCACTTATTTTTTTATGTTGACAGTTTCGGGCACCATTGCTTCCCTTCTTCAGAGCTAACCCAACGGCTTACCAAAAACTGATATACTGTCATATATTCTTTATTTCTTCTATAAAGAATGGTATTTAAGCTTCAAATAATGTGCTTCATAACGTAATAGAATATTGTTAATATGAGATGAGTAGGAGTAAGGGTTTACTGAAGACCGAAAACTAAAAATGCAAATTTCTCAGCTAATAATCAAGATAGTCAAAAAAAAGTACATAACAACATTTATAGACGATTAACGTTCCAATAAGAATGTAGGTATAAGGATGGTAATGGAGATATTTCGAAAATCCCCCTCTGTAACCCCCCTCCCACTGGTTTGATTAAAGCCATTGGGTGTTTTTTTAGAGGTATAGAACTTTAAATTGCATTAAAACAACGATGGATTATTTGTTTGACAAGAATTTTTTTTTATTCGAAAGATAATCTTGTGGCATTACATTTTAAATATTATACATATACGGCGCAACATGTCACACAGCTCGTGCCACAATCGATTTATTGAAAGACACGTTTGGTGACCGCCTAATTTCACGTTTTGGACCTGTGAATTGGCCTCCAAGATCTTGTGATTTAACACCGCTAGACTACTTTCTGTGGGGCTATGTAAAGTCATTGGTCTATGCGGATAAGCCACAAACGCTTGACCATTTGGAAGACAACATTCGCCGTGTTATTGCCGATATACGGCCACAAATGTTGGAAAAAGTCATCGAAAATTGGACTTCCAGATTGGACTACATCCGAGCCAGCCGTGGCGGTCATATGCCAGAAATCATATTTAAAATGTAATGCCACAAGATTATCTTTCGAATAAAAAAAAAATTCTTGTCAATCGAATAATCCATCGTTGTTTTATTGCAATTTAAAGTTCTATACCTCTAAAAAAACACCCTTTATATATATAATTTTGGACGGACCTCATTTTTGTCATATCCTGGGTAGGATCGATGGACATTTGAAGAAAGTTTTCAAAACTCGCGTCATGAGTACGCGTCATCAATAGCTGATTTCCCTTAAGGGAAATCTGCTAAAAAAGTAAATAATGAACATATTTATAGTAAGATTGGGTTATGGGATTTGGGGCTGTTCTGGGGATATATGTACGAGAGATGATGATATATCTATATAAGGATCTAGAGGGGATTGTAGGCCTTATCCCAGCCACCCACTAATCCCCAGATAGCCGCCAAACATGGGCTACCTCTCCTCGCTCATTTTACCAAATATAACCTCCTATAGCAAGAATCCTATGCAAATCAAGTCCTAAGCAGTTTTCCCTATCTTTTCCTTAATTTAATGTAAACAGTACTGAGATCTTAAATAAGGAGGTTGGGTGCCACCACTGAGTGAAGGGAGAGGAGGTGGGAGATTTCCCTTCTATGTTTGTTGCTAACCTTAAATTAAACATTGAGTTGTTCACGGAGTTAGTTTTTACTGGTGATTAAGATTACTTTAATATTCTGATTGTATGCATAATTATTATTTATTAACGTCCACTTTTTGCAACTCAGGCTCGTTGGGACGGGTTATCTACAGGTTACCACCCTTTTCTAGCCAGGGTGGGATTTTAGGATGTTATTTAATAAATTTCGTCACTAAATAATTTCCTTTGCCCAGGCAGGAATGGAACTCGCCACTCTAGGTTTGCCATGTGAGATGAAGGTCAACGCTTTAACTCGCATGGCTAATCTGAGACCCATGAATGTATGGATAAAACTCTTGGATTTTAATACTGGGAGGATTTGAAATGAGAAAAAATTATTTTAGTGTAACAGGAGAAATTATATAACTAGACGCATTATGGCGGGAATGCACAAATAGGTTATGATCCCTTCTGCCCAACCTCACGTTGGTTTATGTTTACATGCGATTTTATGCTTATACTTTTAATAATATAGTGTTTTTAGCAGATTTCCCTCAAGGGAAATCAGCTATTGAGGTCGTACTCATGACTCGGCGTAGATTTTTCCTGAAATTTTTTCTTGAAATGTTCACATCGAATCCTACCCAGGAGATGACGAAAATGTGGTCTGTTCAAAACTTATTTTATATATATATATATATTAGTATATATATTATTATATAGTTGTGTGTGTGTGGGTTAGTAGGTGTGTTGTGTTGTGTGTGTGTACCCACCAAACGTAGTTTCGAAAATTTCTTAGATATCTCCGTTTTTATGCTGAGTAGTCTGTCGGAATCGATAAATTTTGTTATAGAATCCAATTGCTTATTGAAACCTTTAATGTTCAATAAATGTTGTTATTGATGCCATTTTTTATCACTGTTTCTTGATTATTAACTGAGATATTTTGCATTTTTTAGTTTTCGGTCTTCAGTAAAGCCCCACCTCCCTACTTCATCCTCATATTAATAATAATTTTTTATTATGTATATGAATCAAATTGATTTGAATCGTAAGAAATACCAAATATTGGTTCTCATTAAACTTTTTAACTTTTTGCTGATATAAAAAGACAAAAACACGTGTTGCACGTGGGAAATCTTGCTTGTAGGTAATTAAACGCGAGGCCCCTGCTTTTCTCAGTTGTTCTAGTCTCATAAATATATAATTTAAAAGAATGAACACTGGAGAGGTGCATCCAGTTATTTCTGGAATTCATTAGTTCTGCTCCATTAATATATGTTACTTTACTGAACATACTATATACCAATAATTACAAGAGAGTATTTTTAATTGTGGTTATTAGGTAAAAAAAGCAGCTGCCATCGTTTTGCTTTAGGCGGCTTTTTAGGAAATGAACTTTTATTCATTCATCATTCGGAATGCAGAATACTTTCTATGATTATAGTTATATGGTTAAAACGATGTTCTATGATTACGCTATTAAAAAAAAGCTACATGCACAGGAAACGAGTGATATAAAAATATTGTGGATAGTGAAGCATTAAGAGCATAACAAATACATTTATTATTAGCATATCCCCAGCAACGTTGGGTACTCAGATATGAACCCAAACACTGAGACGGGGAAATGTGAAAATATTGTGCAAAGTAAAGCCTTGCCAAAAGAAATACCAACCTTGGCTCATATATACGTATATGGCCGAAACATTTTTTAACAGTTCTGAGTTGGTATTCTGGCAGGTGAAAGTGACTTCTAGTGTTTGTAGGATGAAAAAAATTGTTGGCTACGCTTCCACTATAATAATTTATTAAAACGGCAAAGCGTGCATCATCGCCAGCTCCAAGAGCCGTCAGGTCAACATCGAAAACCTTCTGGCACTGACGATGCTGCACAGCATCGAAAGCGCTCTGCCGTTTTAGCAGATTTCCCTTAAGGGAAATCAGCTATTGAGGTCGTACTCATGACGCGAGTTTCGAAATATTTTCTTCAAATGTCCATCTGATCCTACCCAGGGTGATGACGAACATGAGGTCCGTTCAAAATTGATATATATACTAGCTCAGATGCCCGGCTTCGCCCGGGAATTCATTTGAGGCTGAATGGTGGTAGTATTTTTTAGCAGGCTTTTCATTGCACAATATTTTGACATTTACCCGTCCCAGTGTTTAGGATTGATACCCGTCGTTGCCGTGGGTTTGCTACTAATAAAATATTTGTTCGATAAGGCTTCACTGTCTTCGATATTTTTATATTTCCCGTCTCTTATACATGTAAATATGGTGAATTTTTATTTCAGGCCTCCCTTATAACACCCAAACAGTACGAACCTAAAAATTTTAATATAACTTATAATTATGGAAGAATTAATGCTAATTGACATACCGAGCTTTGTTAAGTTCGGTTCAGCCGTTAGTGCCCAATAACATTGTTGGCTCCCGCTAAAGTTTTAACGTATAACTCATTTATACTTAGGTATACGACAAAAGTGTATATAACAAAAGTTACTCCAAATAACAAAATAAACAACTTTTGTTATGTTTATATTTGCGGAAAAACCAATAGGAAACGAAATATCGCTATTTTTAATTTCAGGCTTCCCTTATAACCCCCACTCCTGCCCGTCCATAGAAATGTTGGTATGGCTTATTATAATGAAGGCCTCACTGCTAATACACATACCGAGTTTTATTTAGTTCGGTTGAGTCTTTTTTGGCAAATAATATTGTTGACTCCCGCTATAATTTTTAGCGTATAACGCTTTTAAACTTCGGTATACGACAAAAGTGTATATAACAAAAGTTACTCTAAATAACAAAATAAACAACTTTTGTTATGTGCATATTTGCCGAAAAACCAATAGAAAACGAAATATCACTATTTTTAATTTCAGGCTTCCCTTATAACCCCCACTCCTGTTCGCCTCAGAGAAAATTAATATAGCCTAAAGTCTAAGTTGGGTTAGTAGTAATATACATACCAAGTTTCATAAAATTCGGTTCAGCCGTTTATGCGTGAAAAGGTAACAAACAAACAAACAAACAAACAAACATACACGAAAGAAACAAAATGCAGATATGGTGTCTATGACATGTGAAACGAAAAGTTATCGTGAAATTTCGCGAAAAAAATCAATGTACAGACAGAGGTTAATTTTAATTCGGTTCAGCCGTTTATGCGTGAATATATATATATATATATATATATAATTTTTTGTTTGATCGTTACCAAACTCGGGAATTTTTAATCGTTTTTATGTAAAAAGGAAGATCAAGTTCGTTAATGGCTGAAATCCGACCAGTGGGAGGGGGGGTTTAGAGGGGAGGATTTTTGAAAATTCAAAATATCTCTGTTATTATGCGTCGGATCGACGGACTTTTTTTAACTAGGAATAAAATTAAATATTTGTAAAATAAAATTATTTATAACGGAAAGAAAAATAAAATAAAACAAAAACAAAGTTAGGTTTCAATGATGAATGACTAATTAATTTAATTGTATTTCAGTTTTAAATAGTTCAGGTAGTAATACATTTCTTCAGAACGTTTTTCCTCAACAGGCCAATTATCTTGTCGGCATTTTAATTGGGTTTTAAAGTTTTCGCTTCGGTCCGTTAGTAGTCTGCAGTCATGGAGCAAGTGTCTGTATGTCTGCTCAGTAGTAAAGTAGCTGTAACAGTTTGGTTGATTTGTTGGGCCAAAACGATTAAAATAAGAGTTTGTGTCCTGTTAATAATTGTGTCAAGTAAAGTTTGTTGATGTTAATTTTTGTCCTAAATACTCCTTTATGTCTGGAATAAATAGTTTTAGATGTTGTCCTTTCGTAGTCATATACCATTTGTGTTGCCATTTATTAATTGAGTCAGTAAGTAATTGTGTTTTTAAGTGTGATTTTGTTGTAGCATTCTGGAGTTTTGGTATGTTTTGAGGCTGGTTCATTAATGGCTGAAATCGGACCAGTAGGAGCGTGGGGGGGGGGGTTTAGAGGAGGGGATTTTCGAAAATTTGAAATATCTCCGATACTATACGCCGGATCGAAATATTGTATAGAACCAATCTTATTGAAAATTAAATGTACAATAAATATTTTTATATTAATTTATTCTCTGTCTTTAATATTAACCGAGATATTTGCATTTTTCAGTTTTCTGCCTTCAGCAAACCCCCACTTCTACTTATGTTACATAAACAATACTCTGTTATATAATAAACCACATTATTCCAAGCTTAAATACCAAATATTGTTTTCAAGAAACCTTTATTATGCAAGATACATGCAAATATTTTCTGGTGATTAGGCAATTACTGTAATTTATAATGATTCAGAATAATTTTTATCTCAATCAATCAAATTTAAGTAGTTCATGAACTTAAGACGCCCCCCCCCGTCTTAAGATCTTGGACTACTATAATCTGATTGATTGAGATAAAAATTATTCTGATTCATTATAAATTACAGTTCTAGATATAGTAAATAGTTTTCAATAAAATTAATACGTAATGTTCTGATATATTTCAGTAATTGTTTTTCTTTCCGTTTAGAGGTTGGCAGACCTGTTTGTTTACATTTCAGACGCTATTAAAATTGACTGAAAGATTTCTTATTATCGTTTGTATTTATTCACGTAATATTCACGGTGGTGTTGTGTTACCGGTATGTAGATTTATATATAATTAAAACTCAGGAGGGAAATCTGCTTAGTCTACACAGCCCCTGCTTGAGGGTCCTTTATCTAAGTTTTGTCAGTTCGAACGTGGAGCGAGAGTATAATAGGGCGGTTTGAATTAAGCCTGATTTAGATATGGGAAGGATAATTTTGTTGTAGGCTGTGGGTTGCACAATCCCTTTGCATCATCACTTCTCATACTCTCTCTTTTAACATTCGACTAATAACAATGGGCATCTTTCATTTTTGAACACATTCCCATCAAAGGAAATATGCTATTGAGGTCATACTAGCTATTTTGGAAAATATATCGCCAAATATGAGAAACTGATAAGAAGTGATACTAAAAATGTCCGTCCCGCAGGGGCTGCCCTCAAACACAGGTGCTGGTATAAAACACATGTGATATCATCTCACCACATATTCTCTATTTCTATTTAAAATAAAGGAGATATTTCCAGTTTTCAAATTCTCTCTGTCTGTCTGTCTCTCTCTCTCTCTCTCTCTCTCTCTCTCTCTCTCTCTCTCTCTCTCTCTCTCTCTCTTCTTCTATTGGATTCTATCTTAATCCAGAGAGTTATTACTAGTTTCTTGTCCACTAGTATACCAGCACACGCCAGTTTACTTAGCCCATGCTTCATTATAGTTTTCAGCATTAGGCGCGCCTCACTTTAAGTCAATGCACGTTTGCAATAAGCCAGTATATCATTCCAATCCAGAATACTAATTATTGTTTTCAAAACACCCGAAATACTTTTACCAGATTTCCCTCAAGGAAAATCAGCCATTGAGGTCGTACTCATGACGTGATTTTCGAATATTTCCCTCAAATGTCCATCAATCCTACTTAGGAGATGACGAAAATGAGGTCCGTTCAAAATTATATCGCGGTCGCAATTCTTATTTGATCGTAACCAAACTAGTTATATAAACGTTTCATAAAAAACTAAAGGTCGAGTTCGTTAATAGCTGAAATCTAACTAGTGGGAGGGGGGGGGGGCTTTAGAAGGGGGGGGGACTTCGATTTTACGTCGGATCAAAAAGTAGTATACCCGTAGTACCAATTTTATTGCAAAGAAAATATACTCTAAATATTGTTATATACATGTTTTCAATATCTTTAGTATTAACTCCTGTCCTTTTAACAATAAGCTGTTATATTATGAAGCACTTTATTTGAAGACCAAATACTAAATAATGTTCTCATTGAAATTTTTCGTTTTGAGGTAAATACAAATACGTGACGCACGTGAGAAATCTGCTTAGTTAAGGCAGCCCCTGCGTGACGTATTTTTTGGATATGAAAAGTATTTTAAAACTATAACATATATAAAACCATTGCCGAATCCGTTCTTTCGAGCGGTCAAATATTTAGTCATTCGGCCTTCTCTGTTTTCCACATGAGAGACCTAGATTTCGGCTCGAAATGCAAAGATTTGACTTTATGATAACCTTTATCAATCCCTCCCAGTTTGGTGTCATCATCGATGTATTGTGTAATTTTTTAATCCGTTTCTCGATACCATTTTCTGCATTTGTCTGCAATCGGATTTTCAAATCTTTTGTAATTTGTGGCGCCAGTTCGAAAATCTCGTCGGTCAACTTTGAAAAAGATTCTCTGTCCATTGAAGATGATGAAAAAGTCCGTCATGCAGGGGCTGCGTAAACTAAGCAGATTTCCCAAGTGCTGATATAACATACTTTTTTTCCCAATTAAATAGAGAAACCTTTTTATGTCAAACGTGTTCTCGATGGATCTCATTCGTGCGTTACCGCCCACATTTAATAAACATATCTCGGTTATTATTCAAGATACAGAATCAATGTATAGAACAATATTTATATTAAATTTAATTACCAATAAGATTGATTCTATACAATTTTTTGATCCGACGTATGGTAACGGAGATATTTCGAAAATTCCCCCCCCCCTCCCACTGGCCCGATATCAGCCATTAACGAACATGATCTTTCTTTTTACATAAAACGTTTAAATATCGAGTTTGGTAACGATCAAACAAAATTCGACCGCTAAAGCGTTAACAGATATATATATATATATATATATATATATATATATATATATATATATATATATATATATATATCTATATATATATATATATATATATATATATATATAGGTCATTTTTTATGACCTATTTAACTTTACTTAACTAATCTCTGGCGGAAGGTTCTAGGAAGTCCTAGGTCTATGAAACGGCCCTAATCGACCACGTAATTAAATACAGTTACAAATTTGATTATGAAAGTGTAAGTATAATAGAAAAAGAAAGAAACTTAAGCAAGAGGAGGTTAAAAGAGAGTATGCACATTACAAAAAATAGAAAAAAGGTGACCAATAAGAAAACAGAAATAAAACATGTGAATTATAAATATTTTCATTTATTAGAAACGTTAAGGTGATAGTTAATAAATTATAAATTATTAATTTCTCATTTACGATTTAGGCTACACTTAAGTCTCATAAATATGTAATTTAAAAAAGTGAGCGCTAGAGAGGTACACCTCGTTATTTATGGAATTTATTAACTCTGCTCTGTTAATATATGTTATACTTTACTGAACATGCTATGTACCATTAAGAATATACAGTTTACTTTCCAAACATACAAAAGAGTATTTTTAATAGTGGTTATTACGTATATAAATCAGCTGCCGTCGTTGTGCTTTGGACCACTATTGAGGAAATGATCGCTAATTTGATAAGAATGCAGAATTCTTTCTATGATTATGAATAATATGGTTAATGCCATAATCTATGATTATGTTATATATAACAAGAGATACATGCACAGGAAGCGGGTAATAGAAAAATATTGTGTATAGCGTAGAATTACGTACGTAACAACTACTTTTATTATTAACATATCCCCAGCTCAACGGGCACTCGGGTGTAAATCGTAAATCGGGGGGGAAATGGAAAAATAGTCTACAAAGTAAAGCCAAAAAAAAAAAATACCAATATCATTCAGTCTCAAATGATTTCCCGGGCGAAGCCGGGTACCTCAGCTAGTATATATATACATTTTTGAACGGACCTCATCTCCTTAGAAGGGTCGTTTATATACAGTAGGGAATATATTATTCAACAGGCCACTGTTTGTCGAAACTCTTCTGCAAATGCACATCGATCCTACCTAGATGACGAAAATGAGGTCCATATATATATATATATATATATATATATATATATATATATATATATATATATATATATATCTGTATAATTTAGAACGGACCTCATTTTCGTCATCTCCTAGTTAAGATTGATGGACATTTGAAGAAGATTTTCGAAAATCGAGTCATGAGTACGAGCTATTGAGGTCTGATTTCCTTTAAGGGAAATCTGCTAAAAATGTAAAAATATTGCGCACACCTTCCCAAAAACAAATACCGTCATTACCTAATATATATATAAAAACAAATACCGTCATTACCTAATATATATATATATATATAAAATTTTGAATGGATTTCCACAGTAGATGATAATTTGAAGCAATTTATTGAGAGTTGAATACAAGGTCAATATTTGAAGGTGAGTCTGCTGAAATAACGTTAGTCAATATTAAGTTCGAGTTTTAGTTAGTATTATGGTTAGTTTTGCCGATGATTTGCTGATGGTTGTGAGTCGTCGAGTTGGAGGTGTGTAGGCTCACCTCTTCCCTTTCCCTCTCTACAACCTTTCATCTACTTTCTCTTTTCTATATTTAATCAGAGCCCTAGTTGCTGGGCTCCCTCCGTCACCACCTACATCCCGCTATCACAAATTCCTCCTAATCGATGCTTCACCACTATAGCTCGGGTCCTCACGGCATTTCGGCTATTCATTCTCATTCTGTTAGCTGTTGAGGTTCTACTCATAACGCAATATTCGAAAAAAAGATCCTCAAATGCCCATCGATCCCACCCAGTATATGGCAAAAAGTCACGCAGGGGCTGCGTAAACTAAGCAGATTTCCCATATGCTGGTATAAAACATTTAAGCAGATTCCCCTTAAGGGAAATCGAAAAACGTGCCATGAGTACATCCTGGATAATGTACTCATGGGGCGTTTTCGTAACATTGTTTCAAATTTTCATCAATCCTACCCAGGAGATGACGAAAATGAGGTCCGTTCCGAATTATATATATATATATATATATCTATATATATATATATACATATATATGTGGTTATATATATATATATATATATATATATATATATGTGTGTGATTATATATATATATATATATATATATATATATATATATATATATATATATATATATATATACATATATATATATATGTCTGTTACCGCTCTAAAGGTCGCAATTTTAGTTTAATCGTTACCAAACTTGATATTTAATCATTTTACATTAAAAAAGATCAAGTTCGTTAATGGCTGAAATCCGACTAATGGGAGTGTGGGTTTAGAGGGAAGGACTTTCGAAAATTCTTAATATCTCCGTTATTATGCGTCGGATTGAAAAATTGTATAAAATAAATCTTATTGCAAATGTAATTTTCTATGAATGTTGTGAAGCACGGTTTTTTTGTTTTTTACCGTCTGAATATGAACTTCGGACTTGACCCTCCCCTCCCCACACCCTCCTACTTATGTCACGTTAACAATCAGTTGTTATATTATGAAGCACATTATTTGAAGCTTTAAGCTTGAAGCATTAATTTTCGTAATAAATGAAAATACGTGACACACGTAGGAAATCTGCTTAGTTTGCGCCTGCGTGATGGATTTTTTCAAATCATATAACTTGAAATTGACGCCGTCATCACGCAACGAATTTGAATGTATATCGCAAAACAGAGTTCTCGTCACAACATAATTTGCTATTAATGCTTAGGACAAAGTAATTCTAGATATAACAGGTCATTCTTAATATGAAGTGAGTCGGAGTGGGGGTTTACTGAAAGATGAAGACTATGAAATCCAAATATTTCGATAAATATTCATGATAGATAAAATATGTATTGAACGACATTTATAGATCACTTCATTGGCAATAAGATTGATAAGTAATAAGTCATAGTTTTTCAAACCGATATACAGTAACGGAGATTGTTTTGACAGAAAAGGATTAAATACCGCGTTTGGTAACAATCAAACAAAAATAGTCCATCACGCAGGGGCTGGGTAAACTAAGCAGATTTCCCACGTGATGTTTTAGGATAGAGAAATTCACGAGAACCGAACAGTTACTGAAACGGCCGAACTAGCTAGCCGGAAACTCACGACTGCAACCGAAGTTAGCCGACCTCATCAAATATCTCGGTTAATATTCAAGATAGAGAATAAATGTATATAACAATATTTATAGTAACTTTAATTTGAAATAAGACTGGTTCTATAAAATTTTTCGATCCGACGTATAGTAACGGAGATATTTTCGAAATTTTGAAAATCCCCCCTCTAAACCCCCCCCCCCTCCCACTGGTCCTGCTGGGAAATCTGCTAATTACGACCGATTGAGCGTTAACAGATATATATACCTCCTCCTTGCCAGAAATTCCCCGCCAGTAAAGCATATTGCAAGATTTCGTGCAATACTTCTTTCACAATTGTTTAGGAAATTGTTGTAAGGCTAACACAGTTAACTCTTTTCCTGTGAATTTTTGGAATTACTTTCCACGTAAATTTAATATTATGTTCATAATGTTATGTATATTACTAAGCTCACAATATGAACTCGGATTGGTTTTTGACAGGAATATGTACTTTATTGAAGATATTTAAATCTAATAAATGCTATCCATGAATATGATTTGAATTATAAGCGGTGTTAAACAGTGGAGAGGGATTGATTAGGGACTAATATTCATTTAGTCTTCAAAACTAAAATTTCTATTCTACAAGTCCCACACCTGAAAAAAATACGACTAGGCGGGAAGTATAGTTATACACATTGAAGCCTTGCCAAAAAAAGTACCATCATTCAGCCTCAAATGAATTCCTGAGCAAAGCCAGATACCTTAGCTAGTGTATAGATATATATATATATATATATATATAAACGTACCTCATATTTGTCATCTCCTGGGTAGAGTCAATAGACTTTTGAAGAAAGTATTCTAAAATCCCATAATGAGTACAACCTCAACAGCAGATTGCACTTTCTGTATATATATACATGTGTGTGTACGTGCACAAACGAACTAAACAGATTTTACTCTAACATAAGAAACAGATCGAATAAATGCCTAACAAGTTAGACTAGGACATGTAAACACCTTTGTCTTAATCCCTATTTTACCTGCACTCATATTTACATAATCATAAGAAAGTCTGTACTTGTTATTATTATTAGCTCATAAGATGACTAAAATTTGTAAATTTTTAAAATAACTGAAATATTCACTAGGTTGCAATATATCAGTCTACTTTTAGTCAATTGCATTTATAAACCATCTTTTACTTAAATAGAAAATCTTATATTATGATTCTTTTTAGCAGATTTCCCCTTAGGGAAATCAGCTATTGAGGTTGTACTTATGACGGAATTTATGAAATTTTTCTTCAAATGTCCATCGATCCTACCTAGTAGATGACGAAAATAAGGCCCGTTCAAAACTGTATATATATATATATATATATATATATATATATATATATATATTTGTCTGTTACCGTTCTAGCGGTCGCAATTTTAGTTTGATCGGTACCAAACTCAATATTTAGTCGTTTTATGTAAAAAGAAAGATCAAGTTCGTTAACGGCTGAAATCGGACAATTAGGAGAGGGTGTTTAGAAGGGGAGAATTTTGAGAATTCGAAATATCTCCGTTACTATACGTCGGTTCGAAAAGTGTATAAAATCGATCTTATTGAAAATTAAATGTACTATAAATATTGTTATATACATGCATGACGGAATTTTGTAATATTGTAGTGGTTAGAAGGAACACTATGAATTATTGTGTAAATTTCTTGTAACTCAAATGATAATTATAATATATTTCGTGGACTGGGGGAAAATAAATAGTCCTGTTCATCTTTAACGTGTATATTAAAAACAATAATAAAAAGTCCGTCACGCAGGGGCTGCGTAAACTAAGCAGATTTCCCACGTGAAGTTATACAATAGAGAAATCTCCATACGAGAGCCGAACAGTTACGGCAAATGGCCGAACTAGCTTTTGGCGGGAAACTCAGTCGTCCGTTATCGGCCCAAATTTAATAAAAATGCAAATATCTCGGTTAATATTCAAGATAGAGAAGGAATGTATAGAACAATATATATAGTAAATTTAATTTACAATAGGATTGGTTCTATACAATTATTTGATCCGAAGTATGGTAACAGAGATATTTCGAATTTTCGAAAATCCCCCCTCTAAACCCCCCTCCCACTGGTCCGATTTCAGCCATTAACGAACTTGATCTGTCTTTTTGCATAAAACGTTTAAATATCGAGTTTGGTAACGATCAAACAAAAATTGCGACCGCTAGAGCGGTAACAGACAAATATATTATATATATATATAGATATATATAGATATATATAGATATAGATATATATATATACAATTGTGAACGGACCTCATTTTCGTCATCTCCTGGGTTGGATCGTTGGACATTTGAAGAAAAGTTTCGAAAATCGGGTCATGAGTACGACCTCAATAGCTGATTTTCCGTAAGGGAAATCTAAAACTAATTAGACCATAATTGAATAATTCCCTTAAGGGGAATCTGCTAAAAAATGTTCAAGGTGGTGAAAGTTGGAATTTTCTCAATAGAGATAATAATGAATTCGAAGGAATTAATAACGTGGATTTAGCGCAGAATCACCAGGGGAAAGAAGACTCAAAAGGAATCAAGTAGAAGATCTAATCGAAGCTTATCGGGCATATTTTAAAGAACAACAATTTTATTGGAAATGTACTTGAAGGTACATGGTTGCATAGGATTGCAGGGAATGGGGAAGTCGGAGAAATAGAAACTCATTTTTGAAAGATATCAAATATCTTATGGAGTTCCGTGAGTAATCCATAGTTGTATGAAAAGAGCAGCTTCAAAAATTATCCAATGGTTACGGGTATATGAGTAGGCTTAGTTATTGATGAATACACACACGTGCGCGTTTTAGTCAATGTTATAATGGTCGCATGGATTTCTACTTTCTATTACACGACACGCAGATAATGTAATCGCACTCTGTTCACTTGTTCTTCCTCAGGAAGTTCCTTGAGTTAAGTAGATTTAAAATTTAGGAGGAGAGCTGTTTGACGATATAATAGCTTTAAATGGAATATTCGAGTTAGTGAAAAATGTATAGTACAAAAAGTAGCAACGTTTCCGTTATTGCCACATTATGGCAAATATTGGCCCACTTCAAGCATTAAAAAGTCCGTCGCGCAGGGGCTGCGTAAACTAAGCAGATTTCCCATGTGAAGTTTTACAATAGAGAAATCTGCATACTGGTAACACAATACTACCGTGATTAAATACAAACGGTAATGAGAAATCTTTCAGTTAATTAAAATAAATTCCCAACTGAAACGGCTTCTGAATTGTAAGAATAATTTATATTTTAATAACTCAAATTTTAGTAGTCCAAGAACTAAAGAAGGGGGGCAGAACGTATTTGCATAAATCTCACAAAGTAACGAAGGTAAGGTAAGGTTAGAAAAAGCTTCCACCTGAGCCGAGTACTGGCGGAAATGGGCGATCTAATCCGAACTATACCCGACCACAGACTTCATAAAAATGCAAATATCTCGGTTAATATTCAAGATAGAGAATAAATGTATATAACAATATTTATAGTAAATTTAATTTGCAATAAGATTGATTCTGCACAATTTTTCGATCCGACGTATAGTAACGGAGATATTTCGAATTTTCGAAAATCCTCCCTTCTAAACCCCACCTCCCACTGGTCCGATTTTAGCCATTAACGAACATGATCTTTCTTTTTACATAAAACGACTAAATATCGAGTTTGGTGACGATCAAACAAAAACTGCGACCACTAGAGCGGTAACTCTCATATATATATATATATATATATATATATACAGTTTTGAACGGACTTCATTTTCGTCATCTAGGAGGTAGGATTGATGGACATTTGAAAAAAAAATTCGAAAATTCCGTCATGAGTACAACCTCAATAGCTGATTTCCCTTAAGGGAAATCTGCTAAAACAAGTACCTTCTTAGGGATGAAATATTTACACATAACAAGTATTAAATTTCCTTATTTACAAAGGTACAGTTTCGAGTCACTAAACTCAGTCGCATCTAACATATCTCGGAACGGCCACCAGATATAAAAAGTCCGTCACGCAGGGGCTGCGTAAACTAAGCAGATTCCCCACGTGAAGTTATACAATAGAGAAATCCGCCTAATAACAACAGTAGTAGTGAGGAATCTCTAAACCTATTCGCGAGGGATTAATAGTTACCGAAACGGTCCGCACTATCTCTCGGCGGAGAGTCCCGAACATAGCCGGCTCCTGCCGACCACACACGTCCACACAAATGCAAATATCTCGGTTAATATTCAAGATACAGAATAAATGTATAGAACAATATTTATAGTAAATTTAATTTGCAATAAGATTGATGTTATACAATTTTTCAATCCGACGCATAATAACGAAGATATTTTGAATTTTCAAAAATCCCCCCTCTAAACCCCCCCTCCCATTAGTCTGATTAACGAACTCGATCTTTTTTTTTACGTAAAACGCTTAAATATGAATTTTGGTAACGATCAAACAAAAATTGCGACCGCTAGAGCGTTAACAGACAAGTATATATATATATATATATATATATATATATATATATATATATATATATATATATATAATTTTGAACGGACCTCATTTTCGTCATCTCCTGGGTAGGATCGATGGACATTTGAGGAAATTTTTCAAAACTCGCGTCATGAGTACGACCTCAATAGCTGATTTCCCTTGAGGGAAATCTGCTAAAACATTCGCACTCGCCGTTGTAATTTCTAATTCGCCATTCTGATTAACCTTTTTTCACTAACCATGTTTAAAAACATCTGGTATTATTTTTAATCGCGAGGTTATCATCTTTTTAGCGAACGACTCACTTACGATTATGTGAGGATCCGCTACATACACACACACACACATATATATCCTACATGGGAGATGATGACTACTTTTAAAAGAAAATTATTTGCACAGGAGCACCCTTGTCTACTTGTATACTAACAAATAATGATATATGACGAATACAGAATAAAATATTCATATCTACATGAAGGATATTTATGTTGCAGGCTATGAGGAGGACCCAAGGAGCCAGTCGAGGGGTAAGTTGATACAACTATTTCATGTCTTCCTTATATTAAGTATTAAGTTAAATTTACATTCAGTTTCGACCTAAACAAAGATTTTCAACGACTCCCTTATTATTTTTTCATTTGTCATTTATAATTTTACACACACACAATTAAGTTTTTCTCTTCTCGTAATTCTTTTTCTTGAGTACATGTATTTTTTTATGATTCATTTATATTCGTTTTACTCCCAGGATATTTATTATTATATATATAATTTCTTTTATTCAAACGACCCACACAATCAAGTTCTCTCAAAATATGTAGTATTTGGGAACTCCGTTTCCCTTCAGGGAAGTCAGCTATTGAGATTGAACTCTTGACACGATTTTTGAAAAAGTTCCTCAAATGTCCATCGATCCTACCTAAAAGATGATTAATCACACACACACACACACACACACACACAAATATATATATATATATATATATATATATATATATATATATATATATATATATATATATATAAACTCAACCGCAAAAAAAAACCGGACACTTAGATTTAGTCTTATAATTTTGTTAAATACTGAATATATATGTATATTAATCTTTTTAATTAAAATAATTGGTTAATCTATAGGTTATTTAAACAAAATCTGCCAAAAGTAAATCATTTTTATTGATTATTTACAAAATAAAAAAAAAGATAAATTAACACATTTAAAAAAAAAATATTCTTCATTTTTATTACAGTGAATGGTAGACTTCGCTACCCCAAGCGTTTGTCAATGTAACGTAAGCTCCGGTCTTCCATCTAAGTTTCAAAGACCCATTATTCTGGACCGAAATAAAAATAAAACATTAATTAAAGAAAATGCTTGGTTAATAATTAAAGATGTTTAAATGTACGAAAAACTACTTACAGTTTAGAATAGATCAACTTCACGACAAATAAATCTAATCTGAGTTTTATCTAATTGTTTACTAATCCTGAAGGGATTAGTTCAATGGACTTGACTCTACATTCTCTGTAATAACTAGAATACCCACATAAAGAAACACATTGCTGAAAATTAGCTTTTAATACGACAAATATGAAGTGTCCGGTTTTTTTTGCGGTTGAGTGTATATATATGACCATTAACGCTCTAGCGGGCGCAATTTTCGCTTGATCGTCACCAAACTTGACATTAAAACGTTTTATGTAAAGATAAAGATCAAGTTCGTTAATGGGATTTTCGAAAATTTGAAATATCTCTGTTAGTATATTTCGTATCGAAAACATGTATAGAATCAATCTTATTGAAAATTAAATTTATTGTACATTTTGTTATATTCATTTCTTCTCTATCTTGAATATTAACCGAGATATTTGCATTTTTACTAAGTGTGAGTGGATTACCGACGAGATGTGATCGGCTAACTTCGGTTCTAGTAGTGAGTCTCCGCCAAAAGCTAGGCCGTTTCCGTAACTGTTCGGCTCTCGTGAAATTTCTCTATTGTAAAACTTCACGTGGGAAATCTGCTTAGTTTACGCAGGCCCTGCATGACGGACTTTTCGTTATTAGTTAAGTTGGACTCGCGGAAAGTTTCCCGGTTTTCCAAGAATATATAAATATATATATATATATATATATATATATATATATATATATATATATATTCCAAGTTTAAATACTAAAAATTGTAGTCAAGAGACCTTCATTCTGCAAGATACATGCAAGTACGTTATGTTCATCGTTTCCGTCTTCTGTTATAGATTACTAACATTGAGGGATTGACATTAATTATTAAAAGTTATTCTGATTCATTATAAATTACAGTACTTGATATAGTAAATATTTTGCAATAAAATTAATATATTATATTCAGATATATTTCAGTAATTGTTTTTCTTTCCGGTCATGAACATTTCTATCCATCTATTCAGCTCTGAGGGGTTGGCTGACCTGTTTGTTTACAATTCAGTTCCGTTGTGGAGTTTATGTCAATGTAAATTGACTTACAGATTTCTCAATACCGTTTGTATCATTCACTTGGTATTCACGGTAGTTATAAGTGTTGCCAGTATGTAGGTTTATCTATTGTAAAACTTCAAGTGGGAAATCTGCTTAGTTAAAGCAGCCCCTGCGTGACGGACTTTCTACAATGATAATAATGCTCGTAGGGAACATGTTCATGATCCCAGTACCTGAAATTCTTAATTGGCTGACAAGGTTCAATTTATTGTATCTATATATTTTTATCAGATAATAACAGGGTTGGGGCTCTGTAGAAGCCACAAATAGTTCGGTAAAGTGGGTCGTAATTGGAGCTAAGAGCCCTGTCTATGTCTATCGAATAAACACAGCTCATGACGTCTTCTGTAATTACATCTTCGTTAGCCTTTAAATATTTTAGCAGATTACCCTTAAGGGAAATCAGATATTGAGGTCTTTCTCATGACGCAATTTTCGAAACATTTCTTCCAATGTGTACATTGATCCAACCCAGGAGATGACGAAAATGAGGTCCGTTCAAAATGATATATATATAGACATATTTATATTAGTCTGCTAACGCTCTAGCGGTCGCAATTTTTGTTTGATCGTTCCCAAACTCGATATTGTATCGTTTTATGTAAATAGAAGGATCAAGTTCGTTAATAGCTGAAATCGGACTAGAGGGAGGGGCACTTTAAAAGAATGATTTTTGAAAACTCAAAATATCTCCGTTATTATACTCCAGATCGAAAAAGTGAACAGAACCAATCTTGTTGAAATTGAAGTTTACTACAAATACTGTTATATACATTAATGCTCTATCTTGAATATTAACTGAAATATTTGCATTTTTCAGTTTTCAGCCTTTAGCGAACCCCCACTTCTACTCATGTTACTCAAAAAATACTCTGATATATAATAAAACACATTATTCGAAGCTTAAATACCAAATATTGTTTATATGTGTATTTGTGTGTATGTGTGGGACACACACGGAAACTCCCCTTTTATTGAGGTTGTACTCTATTTGTTTTCAAATGTCCATCGATCCTACCGAGTAGATGACGAAAATGATGACCGTTCAAAACTGTTTGTATATATGTGTTTATATATATAAAATTCTTGGACTACTAAAATTTGATTGATTGAGATAAAAATTATTCTGATTCATTATAAATTACTTATAATTATTAGATATAGTGAATAGTTTTCAATAAAATTAATAGATTATATTCTGATATATTTCAGTAATTGTTTTTCTTTCCGGTGATAGGTTAGCAGACCTGTTTGTTTACACTTCAGGCGCTTCCCGTCGTGAGGAGAACGATTTCTTATTACCGCTTGTTTTTTTTTTCACTTAATATTCACGGTTGTGTTGTGATACCACTATGTAGATTTATCTATTAAACTTCACGAGGGAAATCTGCTTAGTTTTCCGCAGCCCCTGCGTGACGGACGTTTTTGTATTATAACCATGGATGATTGGGCGTTGGCTACAAAATGTATTCAATCCGTCAAATAGATGGGCTCATTTGTACTGGTAACAGTTTCGGACACCTTTGGTATCCTTCTTCAGAACTGCAATAAATGAAACGACAAGTGTTAGAGCTTTGTGAAACAGTGAAATAATAACAGAATTTTTTAAAGAAGGTTATAAGTACAGATTTCTCTTAAGGGAAATCAGCTATTGAGGTCATATTCATGGCGGGATTTTTGACCAATTTCCACAAATGCCCTTCGATTCTACCCAGGAGATGACGAACATGAGGGTCATTCAAAATATATATATATATATATATATATATATATATATATATATTTTATATATATATATATATATATGGAAGGTGGGATTACGAAAGTTTAAAATATCTCCGTTATTATAAGTCTTACAATCTAAAAATTGTATTGCGCCAATATTATTGCAAATTTAATGTAGTAATTTTCAATATTAACCGAGATATTCACATTTTTTAGATTTGAGACTTCATTAAACCCCCACTTCTACTCATGTCATATTAACGATAAGCTGTTATATCATGACAAGGATAAATAGGGAATATTGTTTTCATTGAACTTTTACTTTGTGAGATATATGTAAATACGTTCGGTTGACCCCCTACCTCAAAATTTATTTTGTACTTGGATTACTAAAATTCAAGTAATTGAAATTAAAATTATTCAGATTCATTAAAAACTACAGCATTAGCTATAGTACATAGTTTTCAATAAAATTAATATGTTATATTCAGATATATTTTATTAATGGGTTTTCTTTCCGGTCTAGAATTCAGGTTGGCTGGACTGTTTGTTTAAAATTCAAACGCTTTCCGTTGTAGAGTTCTAATAACAAATATTGAGGCTTTTCGATCCGACACATAATAACAGAGATGATTTGCTTATTCGACCCCTCCTGCTATTCCTGATCCGATTTTAGTCATTAACGAATATAATCTTTACTGTTGAATGAAACTGTTAAATATGCTATAAGATCCACTAAACATTTTCGAGTCAAGAAATGAAAGTCCGTCACGCAGGGGCTGCGTAAACTAAGCAGATTTCCCATGTGAAGTTTTACAATAGAGAAATCTGCATACTGGTATCACAATACCACCGTGATTAAATACAAACGGTAATGAGAAATCGTTCATTGAATTAAAATAAATTCCCAACTGAAACGGCTTCTGAATTGTAAGAATAATTTATATTTTAATAACTCAAATTTTAGTAGTCCAAGAACTAAAGAAGGGGGGGGGCGGATGAACAGAACGTATTTGCATAAATCTCACAAAGTAATGAAGTTAAGGTAAGGTTAGAAACGACAGGTAAGGTTAGAAGAAGCTTCCACCTGAGCCGACCAATGACGGAAATGGCCGAACAATACCCAACCACAGACTTCATAAAAATACAAATATCTCGGTTACTATTCAAGATAGAGCATAAATGTATATAACACTATTTATAGTAAATTTAATTTGCAATAAGATTGGTTCTAGACAATATTTCGATCCGATGCATAATAACGGAGATATTTTGAATTTTCGAAAATCCCCCCTCTCATCCCCCCTCCCTCTGGTCCGATTTCAGCCATTAACGAACTTGATCTGTCTTTTTACCCGTACATAAAACGGTTAAATATCGAGTTTCGTAACGATCAAACAAAAATTGCGACCGCTAGAGCGTTAACAGACAAATATATATATAATTTTGAACGGACCTCATTTTCGTCATCTCCTGGGTAGGATCGATGAACATTTGAAGACATTTTTCGAAAACCGCGTCATGAGTACGACCTCAATAGCTGATTTCCCTTAAGGGAAATCTGCTAAAATCATAATTAATGACGTAATTATACAACGCATGTAGCTCATGTAGTAATGTGTTGAAAACCAGATTTTAGTTACGAGATTAACAATAGGCCAGTAATTGTAAAACATCAATAGTTTAACAAGATTGGTTCTGTATCGTTTCTGTTCTGACTCGTAGTAACGGATTTTCGAATTGCTCCGATTTCAGCCAATAACGAATACCATCTTTAGTGTCGAATGCGTCGGTTAAACATCAGTTATGGCAGAACATTAACAGACAAATGTTTTGTATTTCTGTATAGAAGACCATATGAAAAGGTATGAATGAGATAGGTAGAGTAGTAGATAGTGACGGATCAGTAACTTTCACAAGATACCTTGCACCAAGTCTTGCAATATTCTTTCCTGGGGGGTAATTACTGGCAAATGAATGGTGGAGTAATTTAAAAGTCTATTATATTGTAATGTTAATTACAAAAATAATAATAGTAAACGTTGATAGTGAAATAACGCACATAACAACATTTATAGACCATTACATCTATATATATATATATATATATATATATATATATATATATATATATATATATATAAAATTGTAACCTCTGTCTGTACATTGATTTTTTTCGCGAAATTTCACGATAACTTTTCGTTTCACATGTCATAGACACCATAACTGCATTTTGTTTCTTTGGTGTCTGTTTGTTTGTTTATTTGTTTGTTTTTTACCTTTTCACGCATAAACGGCTGAACCGAATTTTATGAAACTTGGTATGTATATTACTACTAACCCAACTTAGACTTTAGGTTATATTAATATCCTCTGAGGCGAACAGGAGTGGGGGTTATAAGGGAAGCCAAAAATTAAAAATAGCGATATTTCGTTTCCTATTGTTTTTTCGGCATATATGGACATAACAAAAGTTGTTTATTTTGTTATTTAGAGTAACTTTTGTTATATACACTTTTTTCGTATACCGAATTATAAACGAGATATACGCTAAAACCTATAGCGGAAGTGAAAAATTTTATTTGGGACAAAAGACCCAACCGAAATAAATAAAACTCGGTATATGTATTAACACTAACGCTCTCATTATAACAAGCCATACCAACATTTCTAGGGACGGGCAGGAGTGGGGGTTATAAGGGAAGCCAAAAATTAAAAATAGCGATATTTCGTTTCCTACTGGCTTTTCGGCAAATATGAACATAACAAAAGTTGTTTATTTTATTATTTAGAATAACATTTGTTATATGCACTTTTTTCGTATACAGAATTATAAACGAGATATACGCTAAAACCTATAGCGGAAGTGAACAATTTCATTTGGTACAAAAGACCCAACCGAAATAAATAAAACTCGGTATGTGTATTAGCACTAACGCTTTCATTATAACAAGCCATACCAACATTTCTAGGGACGGGCAGGAGTGGGGGTTATAAGGGAGACCTGAAATAAAAATACGCAATATTTCATTGTCTATTTGTTTTTCGACAATCATGCACATATCAAAAGTTGTTTACTTTGTTATTTAGATTAACTTTTGTTTTATACCTTTCTCCAGGAACAATGTGTGGAGGAATTAATTTACGTAGAAATATTGAAAAGCTCAACAATTCATTCCAATTTGAACCTCACCTGGAAAAATTAATTCAAATCTATGTTAATCTTTTGTCCTTAATAACTGAAATCTATGCATAATGCAAAAGAGATGGGAAATATGACAATTTGGAGGACAATGAAGACTTATATAAAAAATTAATTTTATTATTAATAAATCCCAACAACGGGTATTAACCCTAAACACTGGGAAGGGTAAATGTCAAAATATTGTGCAAATTAAAGCCTTGCCAAAGAAATACTATCACCATTCAGCCTCAAATCAATTCCCGAGCAAAGCTGGGTATCTGAGCTAGTTTACAATAAGACTGATTCTATATGAATTTTTGACCCGAAGCATAATAACGGAGATATTAGGAATTTTCGAATTCCCCCCTGATAAACAATCTTAAGGGAAATCTGCTAAAACAACGTATATATATATATATATATATATATATATATATCTATATATATATATATATATATATAATCTTTTAAAATCTTCCACCATTCATTTGCCAGAAATTCCCCGCCAGCAAAGCATATTGCATGACTTAGTGTAAGATTTCATTGGATTCATTTTTGTCACCATCGGTGAGCAGCCATACTTAAATCTTTAATGAAGTGTTTTTCTTCTCTAGAGAGTATTTAATGAGATGAAATCAATAGTGTGTCATACATACGCGTGGGAAATCTGCTTAGTTTCATGCAGCCCCTGCGTTAGGGACTTCATTCGTTACCAGCCTTCTGCCAACATTTACTTGTTTCGAGAATTGTATTTCCCTCTTGCTCAGAGCTGTAAGCAGGTACTATGTAATATATATATATATATATATATATATATATATATATATATATATATATATATATATATATATGCACATTACTATTGTTGGCCTATAATAAATCTTTTTTCCATAAAAATTAACCACAGCCTCAAAAAACAACCACACCATCCATTAAAGTCAGTTACACGGGGACTGCGAAAACTAAACAGTTTGAAGTTTTACAATAGATAAATAACATACATTTACACTTAACACCACCGTGAATATTAAGTGAAAAAATACAATGGACAATGAGAAATATTTTGGTCAAGTTACATTTTAATCAACTCCACAACTTAAAGCGCCTGAATTGTAAAAAGAACAGGTCAGTCATCCTCTCAGAGCTGAAACACACAAAAATATTCTTGACCGAAAAAAAAACCATAACTGAAATATATCTGAATATTATATATTAATTTTATTGAAAACTATTTACTATATCTAGTACTGCATTTTACAATAAACCAGAATAATTTTAATCTCTATTACTCTAACTTTAGTAATCCAAGAACAAAATACGTTAACAAATACAATATTTGGTATTTTAGCATAAAATAAGACTGTTCATGATATATTGGCTTATTCATAATGTGCGATGTCGAAAAAGGTGGAACGTTAAAAAAGACGAAATTCTCGGTTAGTATTTGAGATAGAGAAAGGATATAAAACAAAATGTATAGGTAATTTAATTTGGAATAAGATTGGTTATGTACAATTCGTAGATCCGACTTATAGTAACAGAGATATTTCTGATTCTTTAAATCCCCCCCCCACCCCCAACCTGACCGAATTCTGCCGTGGCCTAACTTGCTGGATGGACATTTTATACACAAACACACACACACACTTTTGAACGAACCAGGCCTTAAAGGAAAAAAAATACTTTCTATTCCACTAAACTCACATCAATATAGGTTGTATTACAGCAGGCCAATTATTAAACTTAATAAAATTGACAATGGTAGTTAAGTAGATAAATTTACAACGTAAAAAAAGGAGAAAATGAAAACCTTGATTACGAGCTGCAATGCTCCTTGAAAATAAAGAAGAAAAAAAGTTTTGTTTTTGACCCAGTAAGGTCACTTCTACGCTGCATTTTCAAAGAGTCTTAAATTGTTTTATTAATTGTTCTTGTTTGTAAGCGGGTGACTTGTTGTACTGTGTATATATATAATATATATATATATATATATATAATATATATATATATATATACTAGCTAAGGTACCCGGCTTCGCTCGGGAAATCATTAGAGGCTGAATATTGAGGGTATTTTTACAGCAAGGCTTCAATGTGTTTAATTATACTTCCCGTTTGGGCGTATTATTTTTCCATAAGGGCCAGGTAACTGTAGGGTACTATTAGAATGGATTTTTTAATTAAAAAGGGTAAATCAAAATGAGTTCCCAATCAGTCCCTCTCTACTGTTTGACACACCGTGAATAATTCAAATCATAATCATGGATAGCATTTATTATAATTATTATTATTTATTAACGTCCACTTTTTGCAACACAGGCTAATCGGGGCGGGTTATCTACAGGTTACCACCCTTCTCTAGCCAGGGTGGGATTTAGGATGTTATTTAATGAATTTCGTCACTAAATAATTTCCTTTGCCCAGGCGAGAATCAAACTCGCCACTCTAGGTTTACCATGTGAGATAAAGATCAACGCTTTAACTCGCATGACCAGCCTGAGCCCCTATTATAATTAAGTAGTATCTATAATGCAGATATTTTCTGTCAAACCCACTCGGAGCACACATAGTTTAGAAATAGTCGGTTGTAAGTAGAAAGAACTTCCAATAGTGCCAACATTTAACAAATAAGTTAACACAATTAATTGTGTGTAGCCTCTGTGCAACTTCCCTTTCCGCTTGAGGGCTATCAACATTGCTTTACTTAAATTAATTATTCAAAACATTAAAGAATTTGATTTTTCTAATAATTAATTTACCCGGTGGAAATAAATAAGTGTGGTAACATAAAAATAATTGAATTTATATTCAAACAGCAAGGTGAGGGGGAAGGATCGTAGCCATAATGACATTATCAAGTATCATTTAATAGTTATATATAGTACATAGTTGTTTCAATAAAGTCAACATATCGGAGGAAATAAGCTACTATATATCAGAATTAAAGAGTTTGATTCCCTACTACTTCCGCTATCACTCCTTTTTTATATATATATATATATATATATATATATATATATATATATATATATATATACATACACACACCGTCATGTCCTAGGTAGGATTGATGAACATTTTAGGAAATCCGTCTAAAATCACTTCATGAGTACAACGTGAGTAGGTTATTTCTCTTAAGGGAAATCTACCGAACGTAAAAAGTCCGTCACGCAGGGGCTGCGTAAACTAAGCAGATTTCCCTCGTGAAGATTAATAATAGATATACCTACACATTGCTGACACAACAAAACCGCGAATATTTAGTGAATAAACACAAACGGTAATAAGAAATCATTCCCCACGGCTCACAAACAATAACTTAAAATTAAATAAAAATAACGGAAAGAAAAAACAATAACTGACACATATGAAAATCTTACATATCAATTGTATTGAAAACTATGTACTATATCTTATACTGTAATTTATAATGAATCAGAATAATTTTTATCTCAATCAATCAAATTTTAGTAATCCAGGTAATAAATTAATATTATGTATAAATATATATATATATATATATATATATATATATATATATATAAATATATATATATACACACACAGTTTTGAACGGACCTCATTTTCGTCATCTACTAGGTAGGATCGATGGACATTTTTAAAAAAAATCCATCACGCAGGGGCTGCGTAAACTAAGCAGATTTCCCACGTGAAGTTTTACAACAGAGAAATCTGCTTACCGGTAACACAACACCACTGTGATTAAATACAAACGTTAATTAGAAATCTTTCAGTTAATTAAAATAAATTCCCAACTGAAACAACTTCTGAATTGTAAGAATAATTTATATTTTAATAACTCAAATTTTAGTAGTCCAAGAACTAAAGAAGGAGGGGGCGGATGAACAGAACATATTTGCATAAATCTCATAAAGTAGCGAAGGTAAGGTAAGGTTAGAAACGACAGGTAAGGTTAGAAGGAGCTTCCACCTGAGCCGAGCAGTTACGGAAACGACCGACCTAATCCGAACTATACCAGACCACGTGTCCCACAGACATCATAAAATACAAATATCTCTGTTAATATTCAAGATAGAGAATAAACGTATATAACAATATTTATAGTAAATTTAATTTGCAATAATATTGGTGTAATACAATTTTTCGATCCGACGCATAATAACGGAGATATTTCGAATTTTCAAAAATCCCCCCCTTTAAACCCCCCTCCCTCTAGTCCAATTTCAGCTATTAACGAACTTGATCTGTCTTTTTACATAAAACGGTTAAATATCGTAACGATCAAACAAAAATTGCGACCGCTAGAGTGTTAACAGACAAATATACAGATAGATAAATAGATAAATCTATATATATATTTTATATATATATATATATATATATATATATATATATATATACAGTTTTGAACGGACTTCATTTTCGTCATCTACTACGTAGGATCGATGGACATTTGAAGAAAAGTTTCGAAAATTCCGTCATGAGTACAACCTCAATAACTGATTCCCTTAAGGGAAATCTGCTAATAACTGACACACATCAGAATCTTACATCTCAATTGTATTGAAAAGTATGTACTATATTTTATACTGTAATTTATAATGAATCAGAATCATTTTTATCTCAATCAATCAAATTTTAGTAGTCCAAGAATTTATTTAATATTATATATATATATATATATATATATATATATATATATATATATATAGACACACACACACACACACACACACACACAGTTTTGAACGGACCTCATTTTCTTCATCTACTATGTAGGATCGATGGACATTTGAAGAAAAATGTCAAAAACTGAGTGCGACCTCAATAAAAGGGGAGTCCCCATGTGTGTCACAGACATACACTCAAATACATACATATATATATATATATATATATATATATATATATATATATATATATATATATATATATATATACACACACAACCACAAAAAAACCGAACACTTCATTTTTGTCGTATTAAAAGCTAATTTTCAGCAATTTTCTTTATGTGGGTATTCTAGTTATTACAGAGAATTTAGAGTCTACGTCCATTGAACTAATCCCTTCAGGATTAGTAAACAATTAGATAAAACTCAGATTAGATTTATTTGTCGTGAAGTTGATCTATTCTAAACTGTAAGTAGTTTTTCGCACATTTAAACATCTTTAATTATTAACCAACCATTTTCTTTAATTAATGTTTTATTTTTATTTCGGTCCAGAATAATGGGTCTTTCAAACTTAGATGGAAGGCCGGAGCTTACGTTACATTGCCGAAACGCTTGGGGTAGCGAAGTCTACCATTCACTATAATAAAAATGAAGAATAATTTTTTTTTTAAATGTGTTAATTTATCTTTTTCTTTTTTATTATTTTGTATTTTTGTGTAAATAATCAATAAAAATTATTCACTTTTGGCAGATTTTGTTTAAATAACCTATAGATTAACCAATTATTTTAATTAAAAAGATTAATATATATATATTAAGTATTTAACAAAATTATAAGACTAAATCTAAGTGTCCGGTTTTTTTTGCGGTTGAGTGTATATATTTATATACACACACACACACAGTTTGGAACGGACCTCATTTTCGTCATCTAATAGGTAGGATCGATGGACATTTGAAAAAAAATTAAAAAATTGCGTCATGAGTACGACCTCAATAAAAGGGGAGTTCCCATGTGTGGCACACACATACACAGAAATACATACACATATACATACATACGTGTGTGTGTGTGTGTGTGTGTATATATATATAAAGTGTAGTATTTGTTTATGTTTAAGAACATGAGGGATGTTGCGTCAACAAAATAATTACCTCAATCCACTTCTTTATAGGGTCAATCGGAGCCTAATGGCCCAGAAATAATTAAGTTGCTCGCATGACTGGTTTTAATTTTCTTCTTTTTTTGCTGCATTAACTAAAGCCTATCGCCTATGTTAAGGAGCAATTATTTTGTTTTTAATTTATTTTGCTAAAGGCGGCCTTAACGGAAATCAGCTATTTAGGTTAAAATGAAATGGAATGTATATATTCCCATTAAATTCTTACAAAGCCTAATAGGATATGGCAAATATTTTGGTTTTATATACAACATTTACTAATTTTAACTTTTATTATATTCTTATTATGAGAAAGAATCAGATATTAAAGAAATATTTTCCATAATATAAAAGTACAAAAAAAGGTAAGCACATGAAGGAGTAAATATACCATCCTAATAATGCAAATCACCATCGCTATCGGGTACAAAACTAAATAAATAAAATAAAAAAATAATATAAATGTACTAGTATATAGGAAGAACATAATTTTTTTATTAAAACCATTTTAAATTATTGTCTTTATTATTAGTCTAATGTTTATTTATGTTTGTTTATCTAATATTTATTTATGTCTTATGTTTATTAATTGTCTTTATTACTAGTATTTAATGGTTATTCGTTGTATTTAATTTTTATTTGTTGTTTCAGTATTTGTTATTTTTCTATAATTTTGTTTTCATTTTACATTGGGAAACTTTGAGCCAAATCGCCAAGATGCGGGTGCTCCTGTATAAATAAATAAATAAATAATGTTATGAAGATTAATTTCTTTACATATTATTAAATAAAATTTGTTCTTATACAATGCATTCGTTATAAAATTAGCTCAAAGTCCTAAACACATTTAATAAAATCGATCAACTTCACGACTATAAATAATAAAATTATTTTTTTTTTAAATATTCTTAATAACAATGTGAATATATAACATTATATTTTAATTTATTAGCGTGCTTTGTAATTACTTTTCAACTTCAATCTTGTCATGAGAAATAATAATGAGAAACTTGTCTCCGCCTTTAAGACAAACCAAACCAAACCAAATCTGACACCTTGAATGGTCATGTGCACAGTTTTCTGGGCCAGAAAAGGCATTTTGCTCCTTGATTTTTTGCAGCGAGGCCAAACAATCAATAAAGATGTTTATTGCGAGACGCAATACAGAATAAGCGGCGAGGAATGCTCACGAAAGGAGTTTTCATTCACGACAATGCCCGACCGCACACCCCAAATGTGTAGAGGACACTTCTTGAGGGCTTTGGATGGGAAGTGTTTGACCATCCTCCGTACCGCCCCGACCTCGCTCCGCCTGATCATAAATTATATTTTGACCGATTTTCATGACAAGTATTTTGCAGTTTCATTAGCAGATTTCCATTTGGAAATCTTGGGGGAGGGCGGGGATTTAAATTGTACTCATTTTTGAAAATTTGTCTCGTGTCCATCCATCCCAACTAGTAGTTGACAAAAATGAGGTCCGATCAAAACTATTACAATTCTGTAACACTCAGGTGATCGCAAGTTTTCTTTAATCGCTACCATACGCCATATTTAAACGCTATATGTAAAACTATAGATCAAGTTCTTTCATGGCTGAAATCCAACATGTGGTAGGGGGGTGGGATTAGAAGGGAAGAAATTTAAAAAATCTCCGTTATTATGCGTCGGATCAAAAAATTGTGCAGAGCACATCTTATTGCAAATCTTACATGTATTCTCTATCTTGAATATTAAGTGATATATTTTAGTTTTTGGCCATCAGTAAATCCCACTTTTTTTTTTTTTATTTATTTATACAGGAGCACCCGAATCTTGGTGATTCGGCTCAAAGTTTCACAATGTAAAATGAAAACAAAATTATAGAAAAATAACAAAACTGAAACCACAAATAAAAAATTAAATACAACAAATAATCATTAAATACTAGTAATAAAGACAATTAATAAGACATAAGACATAAACTAACATGAATAAACATTAGATAAACAAACATAAATAAATATTAGACTAGTTATAAAGACAACAATTTAAAATGGTTTTGATAAAAAAATTATGTTATTCCTATATACTAGTACATTTATATTATTTTTTTTAAATTTTATTTATTTAGTTTTGTACCCCGATGCGATGGTGATTTTCATTATTAGGATGATATATTTACTCCTTCATGTGCTTACCTTTTTTTTTGTACTTTTATACCACTCAGAGCTGAACAGATAGATAGAAATAGGGTAGATTTTCAAAAATTCGAAATATCTCCGTTGTTATGCGCCGGATCGAAAAATTATCAATCAATCATCATTCAATCTTATTGCAAATGTAATGTTCTTTTTTTTTTTTATTTATACAGGAGCACCCGCATCTTTCACAATGTAAAATGAATACAAAATTATAGAAAAATAACAAAAACTGAAACAACAAATAAAAAATTAAATACTAGTAATAAAGACAACTAAAATTATCTTAAAATGGTTTTGATAAAAAAATTATGTTATTCCTATATACTAGTACATTTATATTTTTTTTTTTCTTTATTTAGTTTTATACCCCATAGAGATGGTGATTTGCATTATTAGGATGATATATTTACTCCTTCATGTGCTTACCTTTCCATGTACTTTTATATTATGGAAAATATTTCTTTAATATCTGATTCTTTCTCATAGCCGTGCTTTGTCCAAAGAATATAATAAAAGTTAACCCTTTTAAATCTTTTTAGGTATGCTGTAGACCTATTCTATTTTGTATTATATGTTTTTGTAAATGTTGATGTGTTTTAGATATGTTAGTATTTGTGGAATATATTGCTGCTGTCAGTTAATAGTTCTGTCATAACGTGGGGTCATAATGTGAAGGTTTTCTCGTTGGATGCAGTCTGTCAGTATGTGTTTTATCGTTAGGTGTTTATTGCAGTATTTGCATATAGGGTTATCAGTCCTTGTCATTAAGTGTCTATGTGTCAGGTATGTGTGGCCGATCCTGAGTCTGGCAAGAACTACTTCCTCCCGTCTAGTAATCCTATGGCTCGATGGCCACTCCTTAATAGTACTTTTGATACTGCGGAGGTGGTTCTTTACTTCCATCCATTCTGATAGCCACTTGTTTAGGATTCGGTGGCGTATATGTCTCACTATGTCTTCGTATAATAAGTTTGTTTGTGTGTATTGAGTTTGTTGAGTAATTAGTTTAGCCTGGTAGTCTGCTGTCGAACTCGTACCACTTCTACTCATGTCATATTAACGGACAAGCTGATACTTTAATAAAAAAATATTGTTTTCATTGAACTTTTACTCGAAAATATTTATTTGAACTATACCATATTTAAACGTTTAATTCTACAATAAAATTTATAGTCGTCAATGGCTCTAATCGGACAAGAATGTACTTCAAGAGGGTGGGTATTTTAAATTCATTATATCTCCGTTATTATGAATTATATCGAATGATGAACCAATGTAGATGCTCTAAAAATTTTTTTTAAAAAAAGTATATAAAACAAAATAACGCAAAAGTATTCTTGAATGAATCCAAAAAAAAGTGTTTATTTCAAAAAACGTCAACATAATAAAAAAACGTTCTTAAAACTAATTAACTTTTAACTAATTACGTAGTTATTATTGGTAAAAGGAATACATTTTTGAACCTGCATAGCTCGATGTAAAAAAAAAAAAAAGACTGTGGTATCTTCAGGGAAGAATAATTTTGACTTAATTCTATTTAATTTTTTTTTTCTTCAGAATTCATTCCTCTTCCTATAGACTTGTTTCAAAGATAATTTCGATGTCTACAACTTTTGTCTCAGCATTTTTGAATCAAACGTGCCGTTGCTAAAATAAAGATTTTTGCATTTTACGGCTAAAGGATATTTCAAATCAAAATATTCACCGATATAAATTGGTTTTAGAATTTGAATTTCTATAAGAGTCCGCCATAAAAAGTATGGCATTCCATTGAAATTCCAATTTTCGTTGGAGAAGTACTGGAGAAGGTTACGAGGTTAAATATGTACTGAAAAAATTCTTCTGGGGTCACACTTCTGGTACGCCAAGTCTCAGCCTTTTATTAACACAAATGGTGATTTTAAGTGGGGTGGCACGGGAAGTTGGGACACCCCGTATAGGTCATGCAGTACTAATTCCAAGAAAACTAATTGGCACAGTTCTTGGAGTGAATTCTCCTCATTGGCCATGAGCGATTGTGTCAGCTGGTGACATTCTGCTCGATATGCCCGGCCAGTAAGGAGTACGTGGTGAGGCTCAACTCTTTGTATAGGCCGTCTTATCTTACAACCAGTAGCAAAGCCTCCAGCCTACCAATAAACTGCTATCATTTAAAAGTCCGCCCCGTTTCATTTATTAATTCCAAAAGATTAAGTTCTAACTATTAAACGCGCGCTTAAAAGTGGGCGTTTCCTCTTTACCCCACATTTTATAAATCTACTCAAAAAATAACGAATCAAGTGTACTTGTAATTTTAGCAGATTTCCCGTAAGGGAAATCAGCTATTGAGTTCGTACTCATGACGCGATTTTCGAAAAATGCCGTTCAAAATTATATATATATATATATATATATATATATATATATATATATATATATATATATATATATTTGCCTGTTAACGCTCTAGCGGTCGAAATTTTTGTTTGATCATTACCAAACTCGATATTTAATCGTTTTATGTAAAAAGAAAGATCAAGTTCGTTAATGGCTGAAATAGGACCAGTGGAAAGGGGTGGGTAGAGGGGGATTTTTGAAAATTCGAAATATCTCCGTTGTTATGCGTCGGATCGAAAAATTGTATTGAATCAATCTTATTTCAAATTTAATTAACTATAAATATTGTTCGATACATTTATTCTGTATCTTGAATATTAACTGTATTTGTATTGTGTGTGGTCGGCTATGTTCGGGACTCTCCGCCAAAAGCTAGTACGGCCGTTTCCGTAACTATTTGTCTCGTAGGTTTAGAGAGATTCCTTACTACTTTTTTTTTAAATATTTTAAAAAATAGTCTCTTGACGTTTTACAATAGAGAAATCTACATACTGGTAACACCACCGTGAATATTAAGTAATTAAATAAAAGTAATAATGAGAAATTATTCAATCACATTAATACCACAAAACGAAGTATCTGAATCGTAATCAAAGAGGTCAGCCAACCTCTAAGAGCTGAATACAAAGAAATATTTTTGATCGGAAAGAAAAGCAATTGCTGAAATATATTTGAATAAAATATATTAATTTTATAGAAAACTATTTAATTATGCTTCAATAATCAAGATGGCGAAAATACGTACATAACAACATTTATAGAACATTTAAATAAGATTTGTACTATACAAATTTTCGATTCGACGTACAATAACAGAGAGATTAAGAACTTTCGAAATTCGTCCCCTCTAAACCTACCCCCTCCCACAATTCGGATTTGAGCCGTTAACGAACTTAATGTTTATATACATATAAATATATATACTAGCTCAGATACCCGGCTTCGCCCGGGAATTGATTTGAGGCTGGATGGTGATGGTATTTTTTTGGCAAGGCTTTACTTTGCACAATATTTTGACATTTACCCTTCCCAGTGTTTAGGGTTAATACCCGTCGTTTCTGTGGATTTGTTAATAATTTTGACATTTACCCTTCCCAGTGTTTAGGGTTAATACCCGTCGTTTCTGTGGATTTGTAATTGCTAATGTAAGACTTCACTGTCCTCCATATTGTCATATTTCCCGTTTCCTGTGCATTATGAACAGATATAAATTATTAAGGACAATATATTTATATACATTTGAATAAATTTATATATTTTATATACCTCATAGTTAAATATTGGAATGAATTTTATATACATATAAATATTTCTACGAAAATTACTTGCACCACACATTGTTCCTGGAGAAATGTATAAAACAAAAGTTAATATAATAACAAAGTAAACGTCTTTTGTTATTTGCATGTTTGTCGAAAAGCAAATTTAAAAAGAAATATAGCGAAATTTTATTTCAGGCCGCCCATATAAACCCCACACCCGTTCTAACTTAAAAAATTTAATATAGCTAATATTCAACGTAGAATAAATGCTAATAGACATACCGAGATTTTTTAAGTTCGGTTTAATCGTTAGTGCCCAATGAAATAGTTGTCTCTCGCTTTAGTTAATAGTGTATATCTCGTTTATACTTTGTTAAAGCAAAAATGAAATTATGACTAAAGTTATTAAATAACAAAATTAAACAACTTTGTTAGTTCATAATTTGCCGAAAAACGAATACAAAACGAATCCGCTATTTTTAAAGTTGGGTTATGTAATATACACACCAAGTTCATAAATTCGGTTCAAGCGATTTATGCGTGAAAAGGCAAAATGATATGACTAAATTTACTCTAAATAACAAAATAAACAACTTTTGTTACGTTCATATTTGCCGATAAAACGAATACAATAACGAAATACCGCTATTTTAAAGTTGGGTTGTAGTAATATACACACCAAGTTTCATAAATTCGTTCAACGTTTATACGTGAAAAGGTAACAAACAAACAAACAAACTCAAGAAAAAAATGCAGTTATGTTTATGACACGTGAAACAAAAGTTATTTGAAATTTCGCGAAAAAATAATGTACAGATATATATATATTATATATATATATAGATCATACAATTTTGAAGGGACTTCATTTTCGTCACCTAACTTGGTTGTGTAGGATCGCTGGACATTAGAAGAAATGTTTCGAAAATCGCGTCATGAGTACATCCTCAAATAGCTGATTTCCCTTAAATGGCAGGGACGGGGGTTCATTAGAAATAATTTCTATTTTTCTTTTTTTCTAGAAAAGAATATTTCATGAAAAGCCTTATTCCAAGGTCAAATAACTTATATTGTTTTATATATATAAAATTTTGATCGGATCTTATTTTGTCATCACCTGGGTAGGATCGGTGGACGTTCGAGGAAATTTTTCCTAAATCCGTCATGAGTACACCCTCAATAGCTGAGGTCCCATAAGGGAATTCTACCAAAATCGAATTTGAAATGTCAATATTCCAGGAGGTGGGAAATCTAATCAGTATACACAGCTTCAGAGTGACGGGTTTTTTGACTTCCATATTAATCGTTTCTCCGACTAAACCGGCGCCATTTCCCATAGCAAATGAGGGGGAGCCTGGAGTATTTAAAGCTGCCCGGCTCGAGAAAAGAGCGATTCTATGTTTGAGTCGGCTCTCAACAGAAACTCAATTAGTCTCCCCCGAAGGTCTGAGCAGCAAACTTGGGCTGTTGCCGAACACATTGGATCCCGCATAGTTGGGCCTTTAGTCTTCTATCTACCCAAATGAGCTGCCAGTCTCTCTACAGAGAACACCCCTTCCCATTAGCCCCTCCTTACAAATGGCCTGTCAATCTCCCACACACACACACTAAGGCAGGCAGAAAGACAGCCGTAATACTTCCCATTAGTTCTTGGCTCACTAGCCCCGTCCTGCCTCAAATTGGACAAATGGTTTTAACACATAAGTGTGCTAAAAAAATCTCCTTTAATATTGGAACACCTGCATTGTAGTTATGCCTATGAGCATGTATGAGTGATAAGGAGTACGCCAATGACCGAGTATTACAGAAAAGGAAAGTGACTATAAGTATGTATGATTGATAAAGGGTATGCCTATGAGATTTTTTGGTTCATTAGAGGTATGCCTATGTGCGTGTATGAATGATAAGAGGTATGGCTATAAGAGTTTTGACCGATAAGGGTATGCCTATGTGCGTGTATGATTGATAAAGGGTATGCCTATGAGATTTTTTGGTTCATTATAGGTATGCCTATGTGCGTGTATGATTGATAAAGGGTATGTCTATGAGAGCTTTTGCCTGATTAGAGGTATGCCTATGTGCGTGTATGATTGATAAAGGGTATGCCTATGAAAGATTTTACCTGATTAGAGGTATGCCTATGTGCGTGTATGATTGATAAAGGGCATGTCTATGAAAGATTTTACCTGATTAGAGGTATGCCTATGTGCGTGTATGATTGATAAGGGGTATGCTTATGAGCATGTATGGTTGAACAGGGAAGTGAAGACACATGTATGATTGATATGAGTATGAATATGAGACCAACCTAGTTAAACTACTAACGTCCTACAACCGTTGTTCTAAGCGTTTTTTGTAGTGTTTGCGAGTTATTCGTACTTTCTTGTTTTCGGCGTCAGAAACCCCCTACCAACTCGTCGGCTTTAAAATATAAAAAGAGAATAAAGACGAAGGATTCAGCCGACTATGGGAAAGCACAGCTACTGTGGTGATAATGGGTGGAGGGCGGCATAGTAGTATGAGGATGTATGATTAATGAGTGTGAGGTGTAGATATGAGGGTGTATGAATGACCTGCCTGTTTGTATGTGTATAAGTATGAGAGGTGTGCTGGTGAAGGGTCCCCAACTGGCTGTGGGAGAGCACTGCTACTGTGGGGATGATAGTGTGTGAGGTATTAGTATGAGGATGTATGATTAATGAATGTCAGGTGTAGATATGAGGGTGTATGAATGACCTGCCTATTTGTATGTGTATAAGTATGAGAGGTGTGCTGGTGAAGGGTCCCCAACTGGCTGTGGGAGAGCACCGCTACTGTGGGGATGATGGGTGGTGAGGTATTAGTATGAGGATGTATGATTAATGAATGTGAAGCATAGGCATGTGGGTGTATGAATGGCCTGCCTATTTGTATGTGTATAAGTATGAGAGGTGTGCTGGTGAAGGGTCCCAAACTGGCTGTGGGAGAGCACAGCTACTGTGGTGATGATAGTGGGTGAGGTATTAGTATGAGGGTGTATGAATGACCTGCCTATTTGTATGTGTATAAGTATGAGAGGTGTGCTGGTGAAGGGTCCCCAACTGGCTGTGGGAGAGCACCGCTACTGTGGTGATGATAGTGTGTGAGGTATTAGTATGAGGATGTATGATTAATGAGTATGAGACGTAGGTATGAGGGTGTATGAATGACCTGCCTATTTGTATGTGTATAAGTATGAGAGGTGTGCTGGTGAAGGGTCCCCAACTGGCTGTGGGAGAGCATTACTACTGTGGGGATGATAGTGTGTGAGGTATTAGTATGAGGATGTATGATTAATGAGTATGAGACGTAGGTATGAGGGTGTATGAATGACCTGCCTATTTGTATGTGTATAAGTATGAGAGGTGTGCTGGTGAAGGGTCCCCAACTGGCTGTGGGAGAGCACCGCTACTGTGGGGGAGCCGAGGAACTAATAAACAACTGTTGGTGGAGTAAACAATCTCCACTTCTCCCCAGGCTAATAGCCCACCAAACCCATTCATTTTAATTTATAGGCACTAAGTAAAGAAAGGTTTCTAATAAAGCAGAGAGCAACAGATAAAGAGATTAATCCATCTCTAATTCCCTGCCGAACTCCTACAGATAATCTTAATTAACAATCCAATCCAATCAAATAGAAGAAACCACTTTTTATTAATTTCCACTCAAAATGATAAGCCATTAATATACATTCCTCCGTTAAATCTAAACTACTTTTTATCGTCACTATTATTTGTCAATTTCAGTATTGTCATTGACACATATATTGTATTGTTTATAGTTAAAATATATTGGGTGGTTCCATAATTCTTTCGGTTTCTTGAGGATGAACTGAAATAATTTGTTTGAAACAAAGAATAAATTTTATTCAATAAAGTATTCAACGTTTTATTGAGATTTCCCTTGCCATCATTCCAAGAACCTACATAATTCGCGATTCGTAAAACAAACGTGCGGGCTTAGAAGCGAAAAATTCATCTAGATACGTTCAAGATTATATTTATAAGGATATATATATATATATATATATATATATATATATATATATATATATATATATATATATATATATAACCGGCTGTTAGCGCTCTAGCGGTCGCAATTTTTGTTTCATCGTTATGAAATTATCAGGCTCGATGTTTAATCGTTTTATGTAAAAAGAAAACCCAAGATCGTAACGGCTGAAATCGGACAAGGGGGAGGGGGGATGGTTTAGAAGGGAGGATTTTCGAAAATTCGATATATCACCTTTATTGTATGTCGGATCGAAACATTGAACAGAGCCATTCTTATTGCAATCCAAATGTACTATAAATATTGTTATATACATGTAAGCTCTATCTTTACTATTAACTGAGATATTTGCATTTTTATTAATTGTGGGCCGATAACGGATGACTGAATTTCGAATTACCCGCCAAAAGCTAGTTCGGCCATTTGCCGTAACTGTTCGGCTCTCGTATGGAGATTTCTCTATTGTATAACTTCACGTGGGAAATCTGCTTAGTTTACGCAGCCCCTGCGTGACGGACTTTTTATTGATGACCTCTTGCCATCATTCCAAGAACTACATAATTTCGCGATCGTAAAACGTGTGGGGCTTAGAAGCGAAAAATTCATCTAGATACGCTTTATCAGATTTCCCTTAAGGATATATATATATATATATATATATATATATATATATATATATATATATATATATAAATATATATAAACGGCTGTTAGCGCTCTAGTGGTCGCAATTTTTGTTTGATCGTTATGAAATTATCAGGCTCGATGTTTAATCGTTTTATGTAAAAAAAGTCCGTCACGCAGGGGCTGCGTAAACTAAGCAGATTTCCCACGTGAAGTTTTACAATAGAGAAATCTCCATGCGAGAACCGAACAGTTACGGCAAAGGGCCAAACTAGCTTTTGGCGGGAAATTCAAAAATCCGTTATCGGCCCAAATTTAATAAAAATGCCAATATCTCGGTTAATATTCAAGATAGGGAATAAATGTGTATAACAATATTTATAGTAAATTTAATTTGCAATAAGATTGTTTCTGTACAATTTTTCGATGCGACGTATAGTAACGGAGATATTTCGAAATTCCTCCCCTCTAAACCCCCCCTCCCACTGGTCCGATTTCAGCCGTTAACGAACTTGATCTTTCATTTTTTATAAAACGACTAAATATCGAGTTTCGTAACGATCAAACAAAAATTTCGACCGCTAGAGCGGTAACAGACAAATATATAGATAGATAGGTAGATCTATATATATATATAGATATATATATATATATATATATATATATATATATATACAGTTTTGAACGGAGTTCTCTTTCGTGATCTAGTAGGTAGGATCGATGGACATATGATGAAAAATTTCGAAAATTCCGTGCTGAGTACAACCTCAATAGCTGATTTCCCTTCAGGGAAATCTGCTAAGAAAACCCAAGATCGTAACGGCTGAAATCGGACAAGGGGGAGGGGGATGGTTTAAATGGTAGGATTTTCGAAAATTCGATATATCACCTTTATTGTATGTCGGATCGAAACATTGAACAGAGCCATTCTTATTGCAATCAAAATGTACTATAAATATTGTTATATACATGTATGCTCTATCTTTAATATTAACTGATATATTTGCATTTTTCTGTTTTCAGCATTCAGCAAACCCCCCCCCCTCCCCTCCCACTCATGTTACATAAGCAATACTCTGTTATATAATGAACCACATTATTCGAGGCTTAAATACCGAATATTGTTTTCAAGAGACCTTTATTATATGAGTTACATGCAAATTCTGGTGACCAACCCCCCCCCCCCTGTCTTAAGCTCTTGGAATACTAAAATTTGATTGATTGCGATACAAATTATTCTGATTCATTATAAATTACAGTACTAATTGTAGTAAAGAGTTTTCAATAAAATTAATATATTATATTCTGATATTTAAGTATTTATTCACTTAATATTCACGGTTGTGTTGTGATACCAGTATGTAGATTTATCTATTGTAAAACGTCACGGTGAAAAATCTGCTTAGTTTACGCAGCCTCTGCGTGACGGGCTTCTTTACATCTCTAATCAGTAAACTATTTCCCGTTGAGGCTGCTATGGAGGGAGCAGAACAGACGGTAGGCAAATGAATCAAGGTTCCGAGAATACGGTGGGTGGGGCAAAACATAGCAGCCAAGTTCCGTTCAAAACTATATATATATATATATATATATATATATATATTTATATATATTTACGTTCGTTAATGGCAGAAATTCGAACAGTAGAAAGGGTGGGGGGTTTAGAAAATTCTTAATATCTCCGTTATTATGCGTCGAATCGAACAATTGTATAGAACAGAAATTATTGCAAATTTAATGTTCTATAAATATTGTTATGTACGGTTTTTCCCTTTCTTGATTATTAACCGAAATATTTGCGAGTTTTAGTTTTCGGCCTTCAGAAAACCCCCGCTTTTTCTCATGTCATATTAAGGTGTTATATTATGAAGCACATTATTTGAAGCCTAAATGCAAAATATTGGTCTCATTAAACTTCGGCGTTATCAGGTAAATGCAAACATGTGACGCACTCGGGAAATCTGCTTAGTTTACGCAGCCACTGCGTGACGGATTTTTTCATTTATTTCATATTTTTCCAGAGAGGGTTTCATTTCTTGAAATTGTTTTTCTGGGCGAACGTATTGTTTATCAATCATTTATTTTTATTTAACCCCCTTCCCCGTGGTATTTATTACTATTTATATTCATGTAATTTCGTTTATTTAACCGACAAACACACACAAAACATACAAATAAGTTGGCTCAAAGTATATATAATATGAAAACTCCGTTTTCGTTATCTGCTTAGTGAGACTGGCGGAATGTTTCCCGGTTTTGCCTTAAGGAGAATCTGATAAAAATTTAATATTATGGGCCGTCTGTGTGGAAAAGAAAAAAAATAATATGAGAAGATTTGACTTGCTCAGACGGGAAGGGTGGCACACTGCCAACTGAGTAGCCGGCCAGCCTACAATCGTTTCCCAACCACGATTCATTCCATTCAGTTGACTTAGTGTGCCTTCACTCCTCTCCCAGCCTTCCTCGTGCGTTTTATGTGAAATTTATTTAAAATCATACAGGTGCTGCGTTAACGAAGCAGATTTCCCACGTGCACCACGTATTTCCGTTTATCTCAAAAAGAGAAATTCTGAGAGAATAATATTTAATTTTGAAATAAAGTACATCACGATATAAGAGCTTATGGTTAATATGACATGAGTAGGAGTGGAGGTTTACTGACGGCCGAAATCAGAAAATAAAGTTCTTTACGCAGCCCTATTCGTACGGGAATTGAGAATCCAAATTTGTATCCTGCAAAAAGGACTACATCTCCAAGACACTATTTTTCGAACCTAATTAAAGTATTGTTGCGAAAGTTGAATACATGAATAGTCCTTCAGAGAGAGAGTCGCGTATTTGGAAAGTGTGACGTAGATCAAAGAGGCCGACAGAAGGTCTAGCTTCTACTAGACCCGTCCAGCCCAGCGTCGAAGGGACCAGACAATTCCCCTTTGATATTTGCCGACGACCTATATAAAGAGCCGGCCAGCCGCTAGCGAGTCAGTTTTCTTCTCAAGTGCTCATATGTGCGTTCGGTGGTACAGTGCGACTTAGTGCAGTGCGGTAAAGTGTTTTTATAAGAAGAACAGTGTTGCGCCATGACTGTAACAATTTAGTGCCGTGTTTAGGACAATGCAGTGCCGCGAAGTAAAGGACAGTGCAGTGCCGTTTTTCTGTGAATTTCAGTGACCGTGAGTGAATTATTGGACTGTGTAATCTGAAGAACACTGACGCTATCAGTGTATACTGTGAGTAGTAATTAAGAATAATTACCAAGTGTATTGTGCATTGTGAAATAAATTGTGCAGTGATAAAAACTGTGAAACTTGCGTGTATTTAATTTTGCAATCCAAAAGAACTCTTATTAAAAACGTTTATTACTGGTTTTGGTAATAAAACATAACAATATGTATTATTTCAAACAAAAAACCTATGTTGATGTTGTCGATTAAAAAACCTTTCACTTAATGCTTGTTTTTATTATTTGTATCAAACCGGTTCCCAGTCTTTCAATATTGAAAAAGCCGGTCACGCAGGGGCTGCGTAAACTAAGCAGATTTCCCTCGCGAAGTTTAGTAATAGATAAACCTACATACTGCTGACACAGCACCACCCTGAATACTAAGTGAATAAGTACAAAGGGTTATAAGAAATCTTTCACCTCCCTTTCCGGCGGGAAGCGTCTGAAATGTAAACAAACAGGTCAGACAACGGATCACGGGAAAGAAAAACAATAACTGTTTTAGTGGTCCAAGAATTTAAGACGAGGGGGGGGGGAGGGTCCAAAAACATATTTGCATGTATCTCGTATAACAAAGATATCTGGAAAACAATGTTTGGTATTTATGCGTCGTATTAATGTGGTTTATTATATAACAGAGTATTGTCTATGTAATACGAGTAGAAATGGGGGCACAACGCTGAAAACTGAAAAATGTAAATATCTCGGTTAATATTCAACATAGAGAATAAATGTATATATCAATATTTATAATATATTAAGTTTTCAATAAGATTCATTAATCAACTTTTTCGATTCGACATATAGTAGCAGAGATATTTTGCTTTTTTTAAATTCCGCCCCTATAAACCCCACTCCAACCCCCCCCCCCCATTGCCCGATTTCAGCCGTTAACGGATCTTTCTTTTTAAATAAAACGACTCAATATTGAGTTTGGTAACGATTAAACAATAATTGCGACCGCTAGAGCGGTAACAGACAATTATATATATATATATATATATATATATATATATATATATATACATATATATACATACATACAGTTTTGAACGGACCACATTAACGTCATCTCCTAGGTAGGATCGATGGACATTTGAAGAAAAACTTCGAAAATTGCGTCATGAGTACGACCTCACTAGTTGATTTCCCTTGAGGGAAATCTGCTAAAATTAGCCCAACGCCCTAACTAAACACATTTAATAAAATCTATCAACTTCACAACTATAAATAATAAATAATTTTTTTTTTAAATATTCTTAATAACAATCTAAAAATATAGGTAAAAGTCCGTCACGCAGGGGCTGCGTAAACTAAGCAGATTTCCCACGTGAAGTTATACAATAGAGAAATCTGCACACGAGGGCCGAACAGTTACGGAAACGGCCGAACAAAAAATACACAATAAATAACGCTAGAGCGTTAACAGACATATATATGTGTGTGTGTGTGTGTGTTTGTGTGTGTGTGTGTGTGTTTGTGTGTGTGTGTGTGTGTGTGTGTGTGTGTGTGAGTGTGTGAGTGTGTGTGTCTATATATATATATATATAATTTTGAACGGTCCTCGTTTTCGTCATCTCCTGGGTAGGATCGATGGACATTTGAAGAACATTTTCGAAAATCGCGCCATGAGTACGACCTCAATAGCTGATTTCCTTTTAGGGAAATCTGCTAATAAAACATGCGTTTCCTCTGCTCTACCCTGTATATGAAGTGGTTCTGGCCAAGGGCCTTCATTTAAAATTATGTACATTATGCTGTTTGATCTGTTTTGATTATGTTGAAGTCATAGAGTATATGTAAATTCTAATGAGTATTTGTTGTGTTTCAGAGAGCGTAGGGTATGGCGAGACTGGGGGCGTGGTTTGTAGTGGCACTGGCTGCAAGGTGGTGTACTGGGCAAGCCATGGAATGCACGGACGACTGCAGGCCTGCCCTCTGCCCCCAGCCCTGCATCTGCGATCCGGCATACACACACGTCAGCTGCACCGGAGCACGCCTAGGACGCATACCCTCCCCTCTACCCTCAACCCTGCTCAAGCTGTAAGTACAACTCAAATATCAATATTTCTACGCAAATTACTTGCTCCATACATTTTTATACGAAAAAATGTGTAAAACTCTATATAACAAAGTAAACAACTATTGTTATGTTCATGTTTGCCGAAAAATAAATAGGAAATGAAATATCGCGAGTTTTAGTTCAGGCCTCCCTTATAACTCCCACTCCCGTTTTAAACTAAAAATTTAAATATAACCAATAATAATGGAAGAATTAATGCAAATTAACATACCGAGTTTCGTTAAGTTCGGTTCAATCGTTTGTGCCCAATAAAATTGTTGGCTCCCGCTTTAGTTTTTTGAGTACATCTCGTTTATACTATGTTATACGACAAAAGTAAATATAACAAAAGTTACTTTAAATAATAAAATAAACAACTTTTGTTATGTGCATATTTGTCGAAAATCCATTAGGAAACGAAATATTGCTATTTTTAATTTCAGGCCCCATCCTTTTGCAGGAGTCGTTTCATCAACCCCAATTTGATATGTAGAGGGGGCCCAAAAAACCTTTTCTGGTAGTACCCAAGTAGTATTGATAAAGTTTTACTCTCCAGGTTTTAGCAGATTACCCTTAAGGGAAATCAGCTATTGGGGTCGTTCTCATGACGCGATTTTCGAAAAATTTCTTCAAATGCCCATCGATCCTACCCAATCTCGAAAATAAGGTCGGTTCAAAATTATATATATAATTTATATATATATTGGCCTGTTAACGCTCTGGCGGTCGCAATTTTTGTTTGACCGCTACCGAACTCAATGTTTAAGCGTTTTATGTAAAAAGAAAGATCAAGTTCGGTAATGGCTAAAATTGGACAAGTTGGAGGGGGGGGGGTTCCGAAAATTCGAAATATCTCGGCTACTTTAAGTCGAATCGAAAAATTGAAGAATAGAACCAATCATATTCAGCAAACCCCAACGTCCACTCATGTCATATTAACAATAAGCTGTTGTATTATGAAACACTTCATTACAAGGTTAAATACCAAATATTGTTTTCATTAAACTTTTACTTTGTGAGATATATACAAATACGTTCTGTTGCCCCCCCCCCATCTTTTATTCTTGGATAACTAGAATTTGAGTTATTGAGATAAAACTGATTCTGATTCATTACAAATTACAGGACTAGCTTTAGTAAATTGTTTTCAATAAAATTAATATGTTATATTCAGATATATTTCATTAATTGTTTCTCTTTCCTGTCTATCTATCTATTCAGCGCTACAAGGTTGTTTACAATTCAGCCGATTTTCGTTGTATTATTGTAGTTACATTGTATGTATTATTAACTTGTATTGTAAATTGACTGAAAGATTTCTCATTACCGTTTGTATTTATTTACTTAACATTCATGGTGGTGTTACCTTATATTTATCTATTGTAAACCTTCGCGTGGGAAATCTTCTTAGTCTACACAGCCCCTGCATAGCATATCGAACAATTGTATAGAACCAATCTAATTACAGCTATAATATTCTATAAATGTTGTTATGTACTTTTTGTTCACTACCTTGATTATTAACCGAGATATCTGCATTTGTTAGTTTTCGGTCTCCAGTAACCCCCCCCCCCGACTCCTCTCATATGAAGCACTTTATTTGAATTCTAAATACCAAATATTGTTCTCATTGGACTTTTTCGATTTGAGATAAATGCAAATACACAACGCACATGGGAAACTGCTTCATTCACGCTGGTCCGGGGTCACTGACTTAACGTAAGGGTTAATCTCTTATAGTTATTAACCTCAACGGAGGTTAATATCTATAAGAAAATGTTACAAAAATCTTTGCAGTTTTTTAGTCGAAGTAAACCCTCCCTTCCACTGATAGGGAATATATTGTGAGTTCAGCAGTGTGTCATTCCAACGTGTGGGAAAACTGCTGAGTTTACGCCGCCCCTGAGTGACGGACTTTTTTAAATTTTATCGACAAATCAAAAATCGGCCAATGATCCTCATAATGGGAACTGGGAGGATATATATGGTTGGCCGAAGGGCCTTGTTATTTTTCGGGCAGCATTTGGCTCAGCCACTCATTACAGAACTGGTCCATCCGATAGGGCACTAATTAACCGGGCCGAGAATTTAGCATATCTTTAAAGGACTGGCCCCATCTACGCTTGATTAGATCACTTTCTGTGAAAAGGTTCCCTTCCTCTTCTATTCACTCCACTCACTCAACCACTGCCATGTAATTTTGACGTTCATATCGTGATCGTAAATACTCCCATTTCCTAGCGCCTACGAGGGGTGTCTTTTAGCAGATTTCCACTAAGGGAAATCAACTACTGAGATTGTACTCATGACGTGATTTTTTTTTATGAAAATGAGGTCAATCCAAAATGATTATATATATATACTAGCTCAGATACCCGGCTTCGCCCGGGAATTTATTTGAGGCTGAATGGTGTGGTATTTTTTTGGCAAGGCTTTACTTCGCACTATATTTTGACATTTTCCCGTCCCAGTGTTTAGGGTTTATACCCGTTGTTGCTGTGAATTTTTTAATAATAAAATTAATTTTTATGTAATACTTCACTGCGCTCCATATTGTCATATTTCCCGTCTCCTGTGCATTATGCATAGCTTTGAATTATTAAGGTCAAAATATTAACATAAATTTGAATTAAGTTTTCCATGTTAGGTACCTGGTAGTTCATATTGGAATGGATTGATGAGCATATCAATATTTCTACGCAAATTACTTGCTTCATACATTGTTCCCGAAAAAATGTATAAAACAAAAGTTACTATAAAGAACAAAGTAAACAACTTTTGTTATGTGCACGTTTGTCGGAAAACAAATAGATAACGAAATATCGCGAATTTTTATTTCAGGCCTCCCTTATAACCCCCACTCCCGTTCGAACCTAAAAATTGTAATATAGCTTATAATCATGGAAGAATTAATGCTAATTGATATACCGAGTTTTGTTAAGTTCGGTTCAATCGTTAGTGGCCAATAAAATTGTTGGCTCCCGCTAAAGTTTTAGTGTATATCTCGTTTATACTTCGCTATAAGACAAAAGTAAATATAACAAAAGTTACTTCAAATAAAAAAATAAACTACTTTTGCCATGTTCATATTTGCAGAAAAACGAATAGAAAACGAAATACCGCTATTTTTAAATTCAGACCACCCTTACAACCCCCACTCCTGCCCGTCCCTAGAAATGTTGGTATGGCTTATTATAATGAATGCGTTAGTGCTAATACACATACCGAGTTTTATTTAGTTCGGTTGAGTCTTTTGTGCCAAATAAAATTGTTGACTCTTGCTATAATTTTTAGCGTATAACTCATTTATACTTTGGTATACGACGAAAGTGTATATACAAAAGTTACTCTAAATAATAAAATAAATAACTTTTGTTTGTCTATTTTTAATTTCAGGCCTCCCTTGTAACCCCCACTCCTGTTCGTCTCGGAGAATATTAATATAGCCTAAAGACTAAGTTGGGCAAGTAGTAATATACATACCAAGTTTAATAAAATTCGGTTCAGCCGTTAATGCGTGAAAAGGTAACAAACAAATTAACTAACAAACAGACACGAAAGAAACAAAATGCAGGTATGTGTCTATGACATGTGAAACGAAAAGTTATCGTGAAATTTCAGGAATATTTGTCTGTTACCGCTCTAGCGGTCGCAATTTTTATTTGATCGTTACCAAACTGGATTAAACGTTTTATATAAAACTAAAGATCAAGTTCGTTAACGGCTGAAATCGGACCAGAGGGAGGGGGGGTTTAGAGGTGGGAATTCCGAAAATTCAAAATATATCCGTTCTTATACGTCATACTGAATAATTGTATAGAACCAATATTATTGCCAATTTAATGGTCTATAAATGTTGTTATATACATGTTTTTTCTATCTTCAATATTAATCGAGATATTAGCATTTTTTAGATTTCAGCTCTCAGTCAACCCCTAATTTCAGTAATCGCACATTAAAAATAAGCTATTATATCAGGAACAATCTTATTTCAAACTGAAATACCAAATATTGCGTTGAACAAATCTTTTCTAGATGAAATACAGGCAAATGCGATCTACCCCCCCCCCCCACCTCCACTCCCGACGTTTGTTCTTGGTTTACTAAAATTAGTGTGAGTGAGATTATTCTGATTTATTATAAATTACAGTACTAGATATACTACCGTGTATGCGGGTCACAATTGAAATATCTTTTAAATCGTTAGAGATATCACAAAATTGCAATGGACCAATGTTGTAGCTCTCTTCAAGATCTTTCAGATGCCCTATTTATTAATTCCAAAACATTTAGTTTCAATTATTAAACGCGCGTTTAAAAAGTAGGCGTTTCCTCTTTACTCCACATTTTTTTTAATCTACTCCAAAAAGAAAGAAACACTTTTACTTTGCTTTTTTGTTTCCCTCAGTATTTAGCGATAAAATGGCAGCCAAATTATGAAAGAAAGTAATGTATATGTTTAAAATAACCTGTATTGCACCTAGTAGATAATAATAAAGGAACTTGCTTTTTATTGGTGTTAATGCCATCCTTGCATGACCTCACACAAAACATACTTCAAATTTCTTGTTTTTCAATTGTGGTTTAAATAACCACAAAAATAATGTTAATTTTTTCTTGGTTTTGAGTATTTTTAAAATTTACATAAGTGAATGTAAAACAACGAATTACTCAAAAAAGGTGAATATTTACAATAAAAATTATTATTATTGAAATTAGTTGCTAGAGTGCTTGGCAAGCAAAATATATTTTTTGATTTTTTTTATATCGAATCTGTGGATAAAACTGAATATGTGTGTGTGTGTGTGTGTGTGTGTGTGTGTGTGTGTGTGTGTGTGTGTGTGAGAGAGAGAGAGAGAGAGAGAGAGAGAGAGAGAGAGAGAGAGAGAGAGAGAGAGAGAGAGAGAGAGAGAGAGAGAGAGAGAGAGAGAGAGAGAGAGAGAGAGAGAGAGAGAGAGAGAGAGAGAGAGAGAGAGAGCGTGGGAGAGATGGAGTGAGGAGAGAGAGGGCGGGAGGGAGGGAGAGAGAGAGAGAGAGAGAGGGAGAGAGAGAGAGAGAGAGAGAGAGAGAGAGAGAGAGAGAGAGAGAGAGAGAGAGAGAGAGAGAGAGAGAGAGAGAGAGAGAGAGAGAGAGAGAGAGAGAGAGAGAGAGAGAGAGAGAGAGAGAGAGAGAGAGAGAGAGAGAGAGAGAGAGAGAGAGAGAGAGAGAGAGAGAGAGAGAGAGAGAGAGAGAGAGAACTGGAATAGATGCTAGCTAAATACTTCCACTTATGGAACAACTCGTTAGATATAGGTTAGTAGGATGGAAGCAGCGTGTTTCCATATTGCCTGAATGATGACATTATTTAATTGGGCAGAAGGTCAATTAAACCCCCTTCACTAATTAAGATTAGTTTATGCCTCTATTAGTTGCACGTTTTACATATATGAGTAACTTGCGAGCCCATTCTACATGTCAATTCTGTCAAAAACTTAGAAATGACAGTATGTCGCAAGGGGCAGAGTAAACTAAGCAGATTTCCCACCTGATACACTCCTGATCTCATCCCACGATATATTCTCTATTCCTTAATAAAAAAAAAATCCAATGACTAAAAGTGGGGGTTTGCTGAAAGCTGCAAAGCTGAAGGAAGTTCGAAAAACATCTATAGAACAACGATTGTAGGAAATCACTAGATAAACAAAATTGGATCCACAACATTTTTCAATCCGTCACATAATAAGGAAGATATTTTGAATTTTCGAATTCCCCTCTCACCCCCCCCCCGTATTTCAGGTATGCTTACAGCCATTAACAATATAATCTTTAATGCTGAATGAAAAAGTTACATATTGTGTATGGGATTGTTGGTGTTGTTACAAATAAACATTTTCGAGTTAAGAACGTAAAATATTAATTGAAACACGGTTGGAATATCTACATTAAATATTTTATAAAGCTTTTAAATTCAGATCAATATATTATATTTGCATTAAGTAAATTATACGGGTTTTAATGTAGACATGTTTCACCTGAATTATGCATGTTTTAACTGCCTGATTTGATGTTTTTGATGTATTAAGTGCTTTATAATTATGTATACCTCTGAGCGAACTGAATAAAAATAACTTTTAGCTTCTAACACTTAATATCTGCATATATGTCAATCTTAATTTTAATAATGACCAGACGAATAAACCTTCTCATTCCCAAATTTCCGATCAGCAGTCTTTGGTGACCCCAGCTATAGTTCTAAGTGCATATCATGTTTATATGTACTTCGTTATACAGCAAAAGTCCGTCACGCAGTAAACTAAGCAGATTTCTCACGTGAAGTTATACAATAGAGAAATATCCATACGAGAGCCGAACAGTTATGGCAAATGGCCGAACTAGCTTTTGGCGGGAAACTCACTTGTCCGTTATCGGGCCAAATTTAATAAAAGTGCACATATCTCAGTTAATATTCAAGATAGAGAATAAATGTATATAACAATATTTATAGTAAATTTAATTTACAATAAGATTGGTTCTGTACAATGTTTTGATCCGACGTATGGTAACGGAGATATTTCGAATTTTCGAAAATCCCCCCCTCAAAACCCCCCTCCCACTGGTCCGATTTCAGCCATTAACGAATTTGATCTGTCTTTTTGCATAAAACGTTTAAATATCGAGTTTGGTAACGATCAAACAAAAATTGCGACCGCTAGAGCGTTAAGAGACATATATTATATATATATATAATATATATATATATATATATATATATTTATATATATATATATAATTTTTTATAAATAGATATATAAATCGATGGAGGATCGATGGACATTTGAAGAAAATTTTCGAAAATCGCGTCATGAGTACGACCTCCCTTAAGGGAAATCTGCTAAAAGTGTATACAACAAAAGTTACTCTACATAAGAAAATAAACTTATTTCATCATATGCCTGCTTGTCAAAAAAAAAAAAAAAATGGAAATTGAAATATAGCGCTTTTGCAATTTAGATAACCCTCTCCTCTCTGCTCTTGTTCGTCCTTCACGCAGAGGCTGCGTGAACTAAGCAGATTTCCCGCGTGAAGTTTATCAACAGATAAATCTACATACCAGTAACACTACACCATCGAGAATATTAAGTGAATAAATACAAACGATAATGAGAAACCTCCCGACGGAAAGCATCTGAAATGTAAACAAACAGTTCTGCCAACTTCATACCGCAAAGAAAACAACTACTGTAATATATCGGAACATAACGTATTAATTTGATTGAAAACTTTTTACTATATCTAGTACTGTAATTTATAATGAATCAGAATAATTTTTATCTCAATCAATCAAATGTATGTAGTTCAAAAACTTAGGAATGGGAGGGGGGCACCCGAACATATTTGCATGTATCTCGTATAATAAATGTCATTTGTTTACTTGAAAACAATATGTGGTATTTAAGCTTCGAATGATGTGGTTTGTAACATAACCGAGTATTTTTTATGTAACATGAGTAGAAGTGGGGGTTTGCTGAAGGCTGAAAAGTGAAAAATCCAAATATCTCTATTAATATTCAAGATAGGAGGTAAATGTATATAACAATATTTATAGTACATTTTATTTGATATAAGATTGATTCTATACATTTGTTCGATACAAGGTATAGTAACAGAGATATTTCGAATTTGAAACTCTCCCTGGTCCGATTTCAGCTGTTAACTAACTTGATCTTTCTTTTTACGTAAAAATATATCTAATTATCTATTGTAAACCTTCGCGTGGGAAATCTGCTTAGTTTACACAGCCCCTGCGTGACGGACTTTAATCACTACACAATGTAATTGAAGATCACTACATTTATTTACACACTTGATATATTAAGTTTTACTATTAACCATAATATTCACTGTTAACTTAACGTTCTTATTACACGGCACAATGACGGGAAATCTACTACAACGCAAACATCTCGATTAATAATCTACGTAGTGAAAAAAACCTCACATTTATAGACCATTTAATTTATCAATAAAATTGGTTAGGGGTTTTATACACTTTTTCAATCCGGCGTATAATAACGAAGACATCTTGAATTTTAGAAATTCCTCCCCTCTAAACCCCCCTCCCTCCCCTCCGTCCGATTTCAGCGGTTAACAAGCTTGATCTTTTTATTTACATAAAACGCTTATATATCGAATTTGGTAAAGATAAAACAAACATTTTGACCGCTAGAGCGGTAACATGTATGTATGTATGTAGCTATCAAATTCAACGAAACTCTGAGTAAGCATCAAAATCTACATATAACTATATTATCACTCTTAGGAGGCAGAAAACTCTTTAACGTACGAAACTCTTTAAGTTCCAATAAAATGTTAAAATATACAATTTGGTTGCTTCATGAGTTCAATCATAAATGAAGATTAAAATGATATCTGGCAGTAACCATGAGTTTGAACCTTCAAGACTGAGATAATGAGGCCAAATGTTTTGGTGGAGTTGTAAAATGGGATTGATGGATATAGGAGATGGGGTGTAGTAATGAATGGCCAAGGGCGGTGGTTAAGTGGCGAGATAAGGTAGAGACAGGACTGGGTTCCTTCTTCCTTCCTAGATATGATATCGGGGGGGCTCCCGCTCCAACCTAGTTAGACCATATCCACACCGCTCTCCCTCCCCTCTCTCACTCCCCCCCCCTCTCTCTCTCTCTCTCTCTCTCTCTCTCTCTCTCTCTCTCTCTCTCTCTCTCTCTCTCTCCTCTCTCTCTCCCCTCCCATTCTAATTTTAAATGTTGTAGAATAGATATAATATTCCGGTATTTTATTTCTGATTTTGTTTTCTATTCCTACGAATATATATTTTTTATTTGATGTCTTTACCGATTATTTTAACGTTTTCAAATTGGAAAGCTCCATTTTGCCTGACATAATAGGAGTTGTTATTGTGTGTGTTTGTGAGTGTCGTGTGTGTGAGTGTGTGTGTGTGTGTGTGTGTGCGCGTGTGTGTGTGTGTGTGTGTGTGCGTGCGTGTGTTTGTGTGTATACCGAATTTACAAAAAGGTTCCATCCCTGACAAAGTAGAATATAATATATTCTTCTTCTTCACGAGCTCTATACCAGAGCGTGCTAGTGTCGTGATACTTGTGGATCAGGGAGAAACTACCGAGTAAATACGTCAGGCTCTCGGGATGACTAACGATCGTGACTGTCTTAAAACACCTCGACAGGTTTATTATTATATATATATAATTGTTTTTCTTTTTGGTGGCATTATGGATCTTAGGCATCTTCAGCCGCCCCCGAGTGAGACTCAAGGTATTCATGATGAGAGTTTTAAGTAGGTATTGAACTACTCGACATAAAACCACCGTTACCCAAGGAGGACCTGGAATGAGCTATCACCAGTAGACTGAAGGGACCCATTGGGCCCGGGGGGGTCTGTGGTCAGTTCACCCTGTATCTGCTCCCTGTCGAGGTGTTTTGGCCTAACAGATCAACCAAACTGTTACTGCGACTTAACTACTGAACAGACATACAGACACTTGCTCTATGACTGCAGACTACTAACGGACCAAAGAGAAGACTTTAAATCCCAATTAAAATGCCGACAAGAAAATTGGCCTGCTGAGGAAAAACTATTATTTTATAAACATAATAAACCATTAAAAAAGTTTGCTGAAGAAATGTATGACTTCTTGAACTATTAGAAACTTAAATACAGTTAAATTAATTATTCAGCATTGAATCCAAATTTTGTTTTAGTTTTTCTTTTCTTTTTCTTTTTCTTTATTGTAAATAATTTTATTGTATAAATATTTTATGTTATTATAGTTTAAAAAAAAAATGTTATGTATCAAGCACACGTTATGTACTAATTACTGTACGGGACGTGTGGCTAATAAACTCCCTTCCTCTAGGGTTACTTCAGGAAGGAAATAAATAAATAAAATATATATATATATATATATATATATATATATATATATATATATAAAAAAGCTAAAATCCCCGTCTTCGCGTGGAAATTCATTTGAGGCTGAAAGAAGATGGTATTATTTTTGGCAAGGTTTTACTATGCACAATATTTTGTCATTGCCCGTCCCTGTGTTTACGATTTATACCCGTGGCGGTGAGGTGGATTTGTTAATATTAAAATTATTTTTTCTGTAAAGCTTCACTGTCCTCAATATTTTTATATTTCCCTTCTCCTGTGCTTGTAGTTTTAGCAGATTTCCCTTAAGGGAAATCGTCTATTGAGGTTGTACTCATGACGGAATTTTCGAAATTTTTCTTCAAATGTCCATCGATCCTACCTAGTAGATGACGAAAATGAGGTCCGTTCAAAACTGTGTATATATATATATTTGTCTGTTACCGCTCTAGCGGCCGCAATTTTTGTTTAATCGTTACCAAACTCGATATTTAGTCGTTTTATTTAAAAAGAAAGATCAAGTTCGTTAACGGCTGAAATCGGACCAGTGGGAGGGGGGGTTTAAAGCAGAGGATTTTCGAAAATTCGAAATATCTCCGTTACTAAATGTCGGATCGAAAAATTGTACAGAACCTATCTTATTTCAAATTAAATTTACTATAAATATTGTCATATACATTTTTTCTCTATCTTGAATATTAACCGAGATATTTGCATTTTTATTAAATCGGGGCGCCTAATGGACGAGAGTTACTTTCCCGCCAAAAGCTAGTTCGGCCGTTTCCTTCACTGGCTCGGCTCTCGTGAAATTTCTCTATTGTAAAACTTCACGTGGGAAATCTGCTTAGTTTACGCTGCCCCTGCGTGACGGACTTTTTTTTATAACGTCGTGGACCATATAATTCATAATCATAGAAAGTATTCTGTCCATGTATGAATAAAAGTCCCTTTCCATTGATGCGGTACAAGGCCCAATGTGACAACTCTTTTAAGTGCGCTATTAAAAATACTTTTTTGTAAGTCTCGATTGAAAACTGTATATTCATATTGGTACATAGTGTGTTCAGTATAGTACATCATATATTAACGGAGCAGAGTTAATAAATACCAGAAATAACAGGCACCTCTCCAGCGTTTATCCTTTTAAATTATTTATTTATGATAATTGAACAAATTGACATTGCTGAGGATAACACTGCATTGCAAAAAGAATACGCATCAATTATCATGTAAACACAGACCAATGTGAGGTCTATGTTTACATTATATACAAAAAGATCATTGTCATCAAGGCTCATCAGTATAAAAGGTTGCTTGACCCCGGGGTAGCTTTTACCATGCGACCATTGGAAGTAATTCATCCGCTAAGGAGAAATTCACAAATAACCCAATATCATGCAATTTTTAAATTATTAGCCTTGGCTTTCTGTTCCAGGGGCGAGAGATTTATTGCTCACTTTAATATTCTTCGACCCTTTTCTTCAGGCGGCCCTCCATTAGGGTCTAATGTCTGTCCGGTGGAGAAAAGGTCCGAAAAACATTAGGAAAATATAAATAACTCACCACAGCAGAGAATCGAAGGAATAATTCAAAAAGTATTAGAAATATCATTTTAAAATAATAAGAACTTAACATTTTAGTAGCATTTTATTGATTTGAAATTTTTCTTCAAATGTCCATCGATCCTACCTAGGAGATGACGAATATATAGGAATATATATATATTGGTCTGTTAACGCTCTAGCGGTCGCAATTTTTGTTTGATCGTTACCAAACTCGATATTTAGACGTTTTATGCAAAAAGGCAGATCAAGTTCGTTAATGGCTGAAATCGGGCCAGTGGGAGAGGGGGTGGTATAGAGCGAGGATTTTCGAAAATTCGGAATATCTCCGTTACCATACGTCGGATCAAAAGATTGTATAGAACCAATCTTATTGCAAATTAAAGTTACTATAAATATCGTTCTATACATTTATTCTCTATCTTGAATATTAACCAAGATATTTACATTTTAGCAGATTTCCCTTAAGGGAAATCAGCTATTGAGGTCGTACTCATGATGCGAGTTTCGAAAAATTTCTTCAAATGTCCATCGATCCTACCCAGGAGATGACGAAAATGAGGTCCTTTCAAAATTATATATATGTGTGTGTGTGTGTTAACGCTCTAGCGGTCGCAATTTTTGTTTGATCGTTACCAAACTCGGAATTTAATCGCTTTATGTAAAAAGGAAGATCAAGTTCGTTAATGGCTGAAATCGGACCAGTGGGAGAGAGGGGGGATATTTGAAAATTCAAAATATCTCTATTATTATGCTTCGGATCGAAAAAATTGTATAGAACCAATCTTATTGCAAATTAAATTTACTATAAATTTTGTTCTATACATTTATTCTGTATCTTGAATATTAACCGAGATATGTGCATTTGTATTCTGTGTGTTGTCGCCAGGATTCGGCTATGTTCGGACTTTCCACCGAGAGCTCTGGCGGCCGTTTCCTTAACTATTCATTCCTCGTGAATAGGTTTAGAGGTTTCTTACTACTACAGTTGTTATTAGGCAGATTTCTCTATTGTAAAACTTCACGTGGGAAATCTGCTTAGTTTACGCAGCCCCTGCGTGACGGACTTTTATTAATTGTAACGGACGAAATGAGATCGGCTAACTTCGGGTCTAGTCGTGAGTTTCGGACAAAAGCTAGTTAAGCCGTTTCCTTAACTGTTCGACTCTCGTGAAATTTCTCTATTGTAAAACTTCACGTGGGAAATCTGCTTAGTTTACGCAGCCCCTTCGTGACGGACTTTTTCAAAACTCGTGTCATGAGTTACGACCACAATACTTGATTAGGGAAATCTGCTAAAACATACACACACACACACACACGCACGCACGCAAACACACACGCACGCACGCACAGACGCACACACACACACTTACATGTACGACCGCACGTACGCAGGCACGCACAAATCCGTGTCTGTAGGCCGCATTTTAAAATGAACATATAACTACAAACAGTGTATTTTTGATTTTACGTTTCAAAACACTAATAATTTATTTGATTTTGTATTTCGAAATACTTTATTGGAAATACTGCCCAGGTGTGATTTGAATCTGTGCCTATCCAACTATAAAAAAAATTTTACTTTTATACAGTGGGCTGATTCCTAAAAGTGACCATACAAATAGAGTAATTTCTTATGAAATGTATGTTTCAGGGATCTGCTAAGTAACAACATTTCGGAACTGACTCAATCATCCTTCGCTGGCCTACCCTTATTAGAAGATTTGTAAGTAATTCATTACAGTTTGCATTTCATATCTCCACTATATTTTAATAAATACTTTGTTAATAATAATAATAATCCTTTATTTGCTAAAATTTACACTTAATATTTACATATTATAAATATGTAACATATGGGTGCGAACCTGGAGACTGATAAAAAAATTTATCGAAAAGCTGCGTACAACACAACGAAGTATGGAACAATTTTTGCCCAGCATTAGTTAAAAAGAACACAGAACGAAGAGCTGGATAAGAATAAGGACTGACCTGGAGGACATTGCTAAAAGTTTCTTTCTAAGGAAATGGAAATGGACAGGACATATGATAAGAAGACATGAAGATAGTCGGACCAGGAATATCATAGACACGTCACCTAGAGAATATAAAAGAAGCAGAGGCAGACCAATGAAAAATTGGGACGAAGAGATGCGCCGCACTAGTGGTGGAGCAGCATGGACTAGAGTGGCTTACTATAGAGAGGAATGGAAGCTTCTCGGGAATGTACACTACCAGCAATCGATCCAGCAACTGTTAAAATAATATATATAACACAAAATAAGTACATACTGAAACTCAAATATCCTCAGTTAACGCTGATTTTGCTCAACCAATCAATAATGTTTGCATATATTGTAACTGTATATAAATATTTTGTTGTTCAACTAAAACTAAATGATAAATGAAAGTAAACTCGGTGGCTAAATCTTGCCAATCAAATGAGGTGTTTATATAATCCTTTAATGTAAAGGAAACAATTATTAAATCCTTGAAGAATTATTATAAAAATCACTTTAAATAACAACTAGTTATAGTCATTGGAAGGAATCATGAAGCAAAAGAGTTGGTTGTGTTCTATTAATGATGATTACTCGAAGATAACAGGATGTAGACAATTGCCATGCGTTGTATCCGAAGAGGGTTTTGACGTGACAGTACCTACAATACTGTAAAACATTAGGGTCAGTGAAATTATAATATATTTTTTATAGATTTTTACCCTTTGCTTTCTGTTAAAGAACATCGTGATTATTCAAAGACAACGAGGTAGAAAGGGGAGCCTTATGGTGCATTAGAGATGGCTATTGGAGTCTAACAGGGTGAAAAGCAGCGCTATATGTTGTAACAGTGATGGTTATTGGAAGATTATGGAGTGGAGAGGAGTGTTCTATGCTGTAACATTGATGGTTATTGGAACATAACGGGATGGAAATGAGTGCTTTATTAGTGATTATTCTTGGAAGGCAATATAGCAGGAAGAGATGCCTCATGCGTGAAGATGGATGGTTCATGAACGACAGCAGTGAGAAGTGTGCTTTTTACTTGTAGCCTTGTGATATGGAACGGGGGATAGGAATGATTCGTCCTGCATTAGTCATTATTCTTGGAAAGCAATAGGGTGGGAAGGGATGCTTCATGCATGAAGATGGATGGTTCATGGAAGATAGCAGTGAGAGGAGTGCTACACACTGCAGCCTGGTGATATGCAACGGAGGATAGGAGTGATTCATTCTGCATTAGTGATTATTCTTGAAAAGCAATAGGGCGGGAAGGGATGTTCCATGCATGAAGATGGATGGTTCATGGAAGACAGCAGAGAGAGGAGTGCTAAACACTGCAGCCTGGTGATATGCAACGGGGGATAGGAGTGATTCATTCTGCATTAGTGATTATTCTTGAAAAGCAATATGGCGGGAAGGGATGCTTCATGCATGAAGATGGATGGTTCATGGAAGATAGCAGTGAGAGGAGTGCTAAACACTGCAGCCTGGTGATATGCAACGGAGGATAGGAGTGATTCATTCTGCATTAGTGATTATTCTTGAAAAGCAATATGGCGGGAAGGGATGCTTCATGCATGAAGATGGATGGTTCATGTAAGACAGCAGTGAGAGGAGTGCTAAACACTGCAGCCTGGTGATATGCAACGGGGGATAGGAGTGATTCATACTGCATTAGTCATTAAACAAAGAAAGCAATAGGGCGGGAAGGGATGTTCCATGCATGAAGATGGATGGTTCATGGAAGACAGCAGTGAGAGGAGTGCTAAACACTGCAGCCTGGTGATATGCAACGGGGGATAGGAGTGATTCATCCTGAATTAGTGATTATTCTTGGAAAGCAATAGGGCGAGAAAGAATGCTTCATGCATGAAGATGGATGGTTCATGGAAGATAGCAGAGAGAGGAGTGCTAAACACTGCAGTCTGGTGATATGCAACGGGGGATAGGAGTGATTCATCCTGAGTTAGTGATTATTCTTGGAAAGCAATAGGGCGGGAAGGAATGCTTCATGCAAGGGCTGGATGGTTCATGGAAGATAGCAGTAAGAGGAGTGATAAACACTGCAGCCTGGTGATATGCAACGGGGGATAGGAGTGATTCATCCTGAGTTAGTGATTATTCTTGTACAGAACTACGCCGGGAAGGGATCCATAATGCAAGAAGATGGAGGGTTCAGGGAAGATAGCAGTAAGAGGAGTGATAAACACTGCAGCCTGGTGATATGCAACGGGGGATAGGAGTGATTCATTCTGCATTAGTGATTATTCTTGAAAAGCAATAGGCCGGGAAGGGATGTTTCATGCATGAAGATGAATGGTTCATGGAAGATAGCAGTGAGAGGAGTGATAAACACTGCAGCCTGGTGATATGCAACGGGGGATAGGAGTGATTCATTCTGCTTTAGTGATTATTCTTAATAAGCAATAGGCCGGGAAGGGATGTTTCATGCATCAAGATGAATGGTTCATGGAAGATAGCAGTGAGAGGAGTGATAAACACTGCAGCCTGGTGATATGCAACGGGGGATAGGAGTGATTCATTCTGCATTAGTGATTATTCTTGAAAAGCAATATGGCGGGAAGGGATGCTTCATGCATGAAGATGGATGGTTCATGGAAGATAGCAGTAAGAGGAGTGATAAACACTGCAGCCTGGTGATATGCAACGGGGGATAGGAGTGATTCATTCTGCATTAGTGATTATTCTTGAAAAGCAATAGGCCGGGAAGGGATGTTTCATGCATGAAGATGAATGGTTCATGGAAGATAGCAGTGAGAGGAGTGATAAACACTGCAGCCTGGTGATATGCAACGGGGGATAGGAATGATTCATCATGCCTTAGTGATTGTTCTTGGAAAGCAATAGGGCGGGAAGGGATGTTTCATGCATGAAGATGCATGGTTCATGGAAGATAGCAGTGAGATGAGTCCTAAACACTGCAGCCTGGTGATATGCAACGGGGGATAGGATTGATTCATTATGCATTAGTGATTTTTCTTGAAAAGCAATATGGCGGGAAGGGATGTTTCATGCATGAAGATGGATGGTTCATGGAAGACAGCAGAGAGAGGAGTGCTAAACACTGCAGCCTGGTGATATGCAACGGGGGATAGGAGTGATTCATCCTGAGTTAGTGATTATTCTTGGAAAGCAATAGGGCGGGAAGGGATGCTTCATGCATGAAGATGGATGGTTCATGGAAGATAGCAGTAAGAGGAGTGATAAACACTGCAGCCTGGTGATATGCAACGGGGGATAGGAGTGATTCATCCTGAGTTAGTGATTATTCTTGGAAAGCAATAGGGCGGGAAGGAATCCTTCATGCAAGGGCTGGATGGTTCATGGAAGATAGCAGTAAGAGGAGTGATAAACACTGCAGCCTGGTGATATGCAACGGGGGATAGGAGTGATTCATTCTGCATTAGTGATTATTCTTGAAAAGCAATAGGCCGGGAAGGGATGTTTCATGCATGAAGATGAATGGTTCATGGAAGATAGCAGTGAGAGGAGTGATAAACACTGCAGCCTGGTGATATGCAACGGGGGATAGGAGTGATTCATTCTGCATTAGTGATTATTCTTAAAAAGCAATAGGCCGGGAAGGGATGTTTCATGCATGAAGATGAATGGTTCATGGAAGATAGCAGTGAGAGGAGTGATAAACACTGCAGCCTGGTGATATGCAACGGGGGATAGGAGTGATTCATTCTGCATTAGTGATTATTCTTGAAAAGCAATATGGCGGGAAGGGATGCTTCATGCATGAAGATGGATGGTTCATGGAAGATAGCAGTAAGAGGAGTGATAAACACTGCAGCCTGGTGATATGCAACGGGGGATAGGAGTGATTCATCCTGAGTTAGTGATTATTCTTGGAAAGCAATAGGGCGGGAAGGAATGCTTCATGCAAGGGCTGGATGGTTCATGGAAGATAGCAGTAAGAGGAGTGATAAACACTGCAGCCTGGTGATATGCAACGGGGGATAGGAGTGATTCATTCTGCATTAGTGATTATTCTTGAAAAGCAATAGGCCGGGAAGGGATGTTTCATGCATGAAGATGAATGGTTCATGGAAGATAGCAGTGAGAGGAGTGATAAACACTGCAGCCTGGTGATATGCAACGGGGGATAGGAGTGATTCATTCTGCATTAGTGATTATTCTTAAAAAGCAATATGGCGGGAAGGGATGCTTCATGCATGAAGATGGATGGTTCATGGAAGATAGCAGTGAGAGGAGTGCTAAACACTGCAGCCTGGTGATATGCAACGGAGGATAGGAGTGATTCATCCTGAATTAGTGATTATTCTTGGAAAGCATTAGGGCGGGAAGGGGGGTTCATTCATGAAGATAGATGGTTCGTGGAAGATAGCAGTGAGAGGAGTGCTAAACACTAAACACCTGCAGCCTGGTGATATGTCAACGGATGGACTAGGAGTGATACAAATTCCTGAATTAGTGATTATTCTTGAAAGGCAATTGGCGGGATGGGATGTTTCATGCATATGAGATGAATGGTTCATGGAAGATAGCAGTGAGAAGAGTGATAAACACATGTGCAGGCTGGTGATATGCAACGGGGGATATAGGAGTGATTCATCTGCAATTAGTGATCTATTCTTGAAAAGCAATATGGCGGGAAGGGATGCTTCATGCATGAGATGGATGGTTCATGGAAGAAAGCTGTGAGAGGAGTGCTTAAACACAGCAGCCTGGTGATATGAAACGGGGGATAGGGAGTGATTCATTCTGAGTTAGTGATTATTCTTGGGAAAGCAATAGGGCGGGAAAGGATGCTTCATGCATGAAGATGGGATGGTTTCGTGGAAGATAGCAGTAAGAGGGAGTGATAAACACTGCTGCATGGTGATATGCAACGGGGGATAGGAGTGATTCATTCTGAGTTAGTGATTATTCTTGGAAAGCAATAGGGCGGGAAGGATTGCTTACATTGCAAGGGCTGGATGGTTCATGGAAGATAGCAGTATTAAGAGGAGTGATAAACACTGCAGCCTGGTGATATGCAAACGGGGGATAGGAGTGATTCATTCTGCCATAGTGATTATTCTTGAAAATCAATAGGCCGGGAAGGGTATATGTTTTATGCATGAAGATGAAATGGTTCATGGAAGATAGCAGATGAGAGGAGTGATAAACACTGCAGCCTGGTTGATATGCAACCGGGGATAGGAGTGATTCATTCTGCATTAGTGATTATTCTTAAAAAAGCAATAGGCCGGGAAGGGATGTTTCTTGCATTAACCCTAGTATTACCGACCTCTCCCAGGTCTCATGGATTACCAAGGGGGGGGGGGCTCCTCGAGCCCACAACCTTAAAAACCTTTTATTTTGGTTCTATAATTTTTTTAAAATTTTTATTTCTATTGGATTATGTTTAATGAACGTTTCTTATGACACCTGTGAAAAAAAAAAATTAAAAAAAAAATTAAATACAAAAATAAAAATAAATTAAAAAAAAAAAGTTCGGATGGGGAAAAAATGATGACTTTAAATTAAATTTAATTTTATTCTACTTGAGGAACAAATCTAAAAATTGTTATACAAAAAAGTAATCTAAATCTAAGTTATAAAAACAATAAAATATAATAATAATTTAAGAAAATATAATTATCAGATTCGTAATGCAATTATCGGTGGTTTTGCACAATAATTTTTTTTCCGAGTGTTTATCCAGGATGCAGCATGGACTAACTGTTCCCCTAGTTGGGAACAACCTAGAAAATCTTCTCTTTTCTAAAAAAGTACCTATCAGGAGCAATAATTATAACCATCTCAGTAATATATTTTTATATGAAAAAAAATTATATGGGGAGAATATATATTTTTTTTTTGAGAAAAAAAAAACTTGAGAAGGTTTGTGTATGTTAAAATTACATCAAAGTAATTATTATTTGAGCAATATAATTAATAACACTTGAATTACTAGTTAAAAGTAGTATTAAATATCAGTGGGCTCGAGGAGCCCCCTCCTTGGTACTTAAGTGTATAACTACCCCTTGCACTACCAAGGGGGGGCACCTCGAGGCCATACGTCAAAAAAAATTTTTTTTCTCAATATAGAATTTTTTTTATTTCATTTTGTTGTTAGAATTCTCATTCTAGGATGTTTTTCTAATGAATACATAAAATATCAAAAATATCCCATTCAAATTGGGTGATACGGAACAAAAACAAAAAATTGTGGGCTCAAGGTGCCCCCCCCCCTTGGTACTTCTAGGGTTAAGATAAATGGTTTATTGAAGACAACATTGAGAAAAGTTTTATTTAATGTTTTGTATTGTGATGAATTTTGGAAGGCAAAAGGATAAGGGATGTTCTTAATGCTGTCTAAAAGATCTTGGAACGCAGTGGTGAATATAATTGTGCTTCATACGGCATAGGGTAATGAAGTGGAATAAGTGATTTATTCTGTATTAGTAATGATACTTTTTAGGAAACGGGAACGAGGGGGTAGCTTATGCTGCATTCTGATGGTTTTCGGAAGTTAAATAGAGAGTAATGATTCTTGGGTGACAACGGGAACGAGGGAGTGATTAATACTGTATTGTGATAGTGCTTGGTACTTAAGGAAGGGAGGAGTAGTTCTTGCAAAGAAAGTGGTAAATATTTTTTTCTACGATGGAAGACATCTTTGAGAGAACTTTATTACGAAATGGAGCAGGGGACAGGAATGCCTTATGCAGTATGACTGGTTGTACTTGCACAGAATGAAGGGGGTAGATAGGGATGCTTTGTGGGTGTGCATTAAGTGCGATGGTTGACATCATTGAGAGGAGGAGTGGATTTCACTGCATGTTTAGGGATAGTTATTAGTGCAGATTTTGGAATGCACAGGGAAGAAGAATACTTTAACGGTGTGTTAGAAATGGCTCTTGAGAGGCAAAGGCATTAGGAGTGGTTTATGCTTTATTAGTGATGGCCTGGAAGTCAGTAGGAATGAAGTGGTACTTTATCCTGCATCAGTGATAAGTTTTCGGAACATAATAGAGTGGAAAGGTGTGATTAATGCTGCATTAGTGATGGTCCTGGGCAGGCAACAGAAGGGAAGGGGCACTTAAGGCCATATATGGGTCTTCGAATGCAATATTGTAGGATGTACTTTATGGGGTATTCATCATCATCATGATCTAAAGGCTACATCTTGTAGTTGCAACCATTGCGTTATTTCGGAAGCTGCTCTTTTCACATTGCTATTCCCACCGAAATCCATAAGATGTTTGATGTCTTCAAAATAGAATTTCCTAGACCTCACACTTACCCTATGTTTACCTTGAATATAAATTTGTGATGACATCGTTGCACCTTATGATATGCCAAGGACTTCTTCTTTCTTTTACCTGATTTAGAACTTACACGTTGCATTTTTTTCTTGAATCCAACGTTTTCTGGAGATTCTGCGCCAAATCCATATTTCCATTACTTCCAAACTATTATATTCCCATATATTCTTCATATTTTAATGGCAAGGGTCACCAATAAAAACACCTTTCTTTCCCCGAATACTTTATTCACAATCGCCCTACATGTCTCGTGTGCAATGCCTTCAGGTGCATTTGAGTCCTGAAGTGGTCGTTCCTTCTTACATTCGTTGAAACACGACCCGTAATGCGGTCGTTGAAACTGATCGGAGTTTCAACTTTAACTATGAGAATATATAAGAATATTCAATGAAACTATGAAGAATATATAAGAGTATTGGGCCCAGAATAAGAAGAGTAATATATCCCCTCTTGTGGGGTGTCCCAACTTTTGTTCTACAGTTGTACACTCCAATCGAAACAAATAACGAAACCCTTTTTGTGATATCCTTGCAATATATCCTTTTGTCTTGCTTAGCAAGTGCTTTTCTTCTATCGACTACAGCTCTACTCTAATTGCCTTTATTGTATCCAGAGAAGCAAAACTCCTTCACTCTTTCAAGAATTATTTTTCCAATTTTAATATTTATATTTCCTTGAGTTATTTTCTTCTCTACTACTAAAACGTTCATTTTATGTGCATTAATCTAGAGTTTAAACTGATCTTGGGTGTCCTTTAGGACCTTTAGGCAGCATTCTTCTACATGAACTTATTCAACAGATAAGGTAACCGAGCACACTCTTGTCTTACACCTTTCTTAAGTCGAGCTTCCCCTTCACCCTCATTAATAATGATTTGTGTACTCTGATTTTTATTTCAATATTCTAAAATCAACAACAAGCAACACATTTTAGCAGATTCCTCTAAAGGGAAATCTGCTATTGAGGTCGTACTCACGACGCGATTTTCGGAAACATTCCTTTTATATATATATATATATATATATATATATATATATATATATATATATATATATATATACTAGCTAAGGTACCCGGCTTCGCCCGGGAATTCATTTCAGGCTCAATGAAGATGGTATTTTTTGGCGAGGCTTTACTTTCCACTATATTTTGACATTTCCCCATCCCAGTGTTTAGAATTTATACCCGTCGTTGCTGTGGATTTGTTAATAATAAAATTATTTGTTATTTAAGAGTTCACTGTCCTCAATATTTTTATATTTCCCGTCTCCTGTGCATGTAGTTTTTTTTTTAAACTTAATGGACCATATAATTCATTATCGTAGAAAGTATTCTATCTTCTAAACCATATATAAAAGTTCCTTGATAACTTTGAGAGCTGTTTTAGGTCCGTCAATACCGCTATAACCCCCACTCCCGTTCGAACCTAAAAATTGTAATATAGCTTATAATCATGGAAGAATTAATGCTAATTTACATATAGAGCTATGTATGTTCGGTTCAGTCGTTAATGCCCAATAAAATTGTTGGCTGCCTCTTTAGATTTTAGTGTATATCTCGTTTATACTTTGTTAAACGACAAAAGTGAATACAACAAAAGTTACTCTACATATCAAAATAAATAACTTTTTCTATGTGCATATTTGCCGAAAACCCAATAGGAAACGAAATATCGCTATTTTTAATTTCAGGCCTCCCTTATAACCCCCACTCCTGCTCGTCCCTAGAAATGTTGGAATCTCCGTCCCCTCCTCCCCTCATTTGTTATTTATTTTAATTAGAATATAACATCGTTATTTCTTTCCAATACAAATTTAAACTATAAGAGCATTTCGATTATTTAATTTGTGGAATGTATTATTTAAAGAAAGTCACGCTGAACTTGCACAACGTGTGATAGCGGAAGTTCGGCCGAATATATATATATATATATATATATATATATATATATATATATATATTATATATTTATATATGCATGGGTGGTATACATTATTTTATTTCCTCCGACATTATGACGTCATTAAAATGACTGTGTACTATCCATAACTATTAAACTTTACTTGTAATGTCATTATAACAAAAGACACTATGAATTTAAACTCAATATGATTTGAAGTTGCGGGGGGGGGGGTGCTACGATATCTTTCCCTCATCTCGCTTTTAGAATATAAATTACATAAATTATTTTTTGGGTAACACTGTTATTTATTTGCACTAGGTAAATATTTTACTAGAAAATTCGATTTTTTTTAAAGTTTTGAATAAAAAATGTAAGTGAAGCAATGCCGATAACACTAAAACGGAAGCGGAAGTTTTCGGGAGGCTAATACATCTAAACGTTTTATGAAAAAATAAAGATCAAGTTTGTTAACGCATCGGACAAGTAGGAGGGGGGTTTAGAGGGGGGATTTGGGAAATTCTTAATATCTCCGTTATTATGCATCTGATCGAAAAAGTGTACAGAGCCATTATTATTGAACATTTAATATTCTATGTATGTTGTTATATACACTTGCTCTACACATTGAATATCAACGGAGATATTTGCATTTTTTATATTTCAGCCTTCAGTAAACCCCCACTCATGTTATATTAACAATAAGCTGGTATATAATAAAACACTTTATTTGAAGCTTAAATACTAAATATTGTTTTCATTGAACTTCTACGTTTTGCGGTAAATGAAATTCTCTTAGGGGAAATCAGCTATTGACGTCTTACTCATGTCGCAATTTTTGAAATTTTACCTCAAATCTATCTTCCCAGGAGATGACGAAGATGAGGTCCGTTCAAAACTGTGTATACATATATATATATATATATATATATATATATATATATATATATATATATATATATATTTTTGTTTGTTACCGCTCTAGCAGTCGCAATTATTGTTTAATCATTACCAAACTCGATATTTAGTTGTTTTATGTAAAAAGAAAGATCAAGTTCGTTAACGGCTGAAATTGAGCAAGGGGGAGTATGGGTTTTCAAAAATATCTCCGTTACCATAGGTCGGATCGAAAAATTGTATAGAACCAATCTTATTGCTCATTAAATGTACTATAAATATTGTTATATACATTTATTCACTATCTTGAATATTAACCGAGATATTTTCAGCCATCAGAAAACCGCCACTTCTACTCATGTTACCTAAACAATACTCACTGGGACTACTAAAATTCGATTGATTGAGATAACAATTATTCTGACTCATTATTAATTACAGTACTAGATATAGTAAATAGTTCTCAATAAAATTAATATGTTATATTCTGATATATTTCAGTAATTGTTTTCCTTTCCGGTGTGAGGCGGGCAGACCAGTTTGTTTACATTTCTAACCTCTGTTGGGAGGTTATTGGAATTGCATGAAACATTTCTTATTTCCGTTTGTATTTATTCACGGTGGTGTTGTGTTACCAGTATGTAGATTTATCTATTACTACACTTCAAGGAGGAAATCTGCTTAGTTTACGCAGCCCCTGCGTGATGGACTTTTTAAGTTGGATGAGGTAAGCGGTGTTAGTTATAGGTATTTAAACGTAATGAAGTGGGAAGGCGCGATCTATGCTATATTAGCTAGTGATGGCTTTTGAAAGGCTTCGAGGTGCTTAGAGAAAGGGGTATCTAATGGTGTTTCAGATATGGTGGCTTATGCTGTATTACAGGCGGTCCTTGCAATGCAATGGGGCAGGTCTCCTTAAACACACTATTAGCCATTCACTATGCATACTAAACAGGTATCACGTAGTGGATCCTTTCCACTCCCAACTAAAATTTCCACTTCACGTAAACACAACACATAATATTTGCTTCACTACACAGTGAAAACAGTCCACCACGCTGTGGCTGAGTAAACTAAGCAGATTTCCCACGAGCTGGTATAACACACATGTGATATCAGTTCACTACTTATTCTGTATTTCTATGTAAAATAAATTCTTCATATTTTATGGCATTGGTTTCGAATAAATAATTTTTTTTTCGGTGCAATCTTTATTGAAACTGCCCTACATGTTTCGTGGCTTACTTGCCACCTCTTCAGGGGCTATGCCTTTTCAAAAATAATTATATAAAAAATTAATAACATTAATTTAACATATCCCCTAATAATTCATTTGCTAGATATTGTATTAGTTGGGGCCTATATTTATGATATATTTATTAAATCTAATTATTAATTCCTACTTACATTTCTGAAGTGCTCGTTTCCATTTTAGCAGATTTCCCTTAAGGGAAATCAGCTATTGAGGTTGTACTCATTACCCGATTTTCGAAAAATTTACTCAAATGTCCATCGGTCCTACCCAAGGATGACGAAAATGATATATATAATTTTGAACGGACCTCATTTTCGTCATCTCATGGGTAGGATATATATATATATATATACTCTAGCGGTCGCAATTTTTATTTGATCGTTACAATATATTTAAACGTTTTATGCAAAAAGACAGATCAAGTTCGTCAATGGCTGAAATCGGACTTGTGGGAGGGGGGGGGGGTTTAGAGGAGGGATTTTTGAAAATTCCAAATATTCCCGTTACCATACGTCGGATCAAAAAATTGTATTGATCCAATCTTATTGTAAATTAAATTTACTATAAATTTTGTTCTATATATTTATTCTCTATCTTGAATATTAACCGAGATATTTGCATTTTAATTAAATGTAGGCGGATAGCTCACGAGTGAGTTTCCCGCCAAAAACTAGTTCGGCCGTATCCGTAACTGATCGTCTCTAGTATGGAGTTTTCTCTATTGTATAACTTCACGTGGGAAATCTGCTTAGTTCACGCAGCCCCTGCGTGAAGGACTTTTAAATTCGTTGCGACAGTCCTCACAGAGGAGCTTTTACATTCGTTGCGACTGTCCTCACAGAGGAGGTAGTTGACACAGAGAGGTTTCCGAAGTAAGTCAATCTTGAACTCGATTATTTCGTGTCGTAATTTAAAATCGATTAACCTAAGATAAAATGTTAAATAAATATCTTGGTTAATATTGAAGATAAAAAATGAATCTATATAATAATATTTATAGAAAATTTAATTTGCAATAACATTGATTCTATGCAATTTTGTGATCCGACTTATAATAACAGAGATATTTTGAAGTTTCAAAAGTCCCTTAAGGGAAATCTGCTAAAGGGATGAATTATGTACGACGATTTTTCTTGTAAAAATTTCACTAATTCAATTGAAATGCGCAGTAGGGTCAATTAGAATGTGCCCTACGTCTTATAATTCGTAACGTCTTCGACAATAATTTTAAACTTGTATGGAAATTTTGTTATTAAGAAAAGTGTTAGGCAATTTTTCTCCAATATCATACTAAAAAGTAATCTACAATTTTTAACTGTTTGAAATATATCCTAATAGGAAACTTAGAGGATCTATGTTATTTGATCTATATAATAACCATTATTATAATTGGAACTGCAAGTATCTCATATAGTTATGAACTGTTGAAAAAAATGTATAGTATTTAAGCCTAGAATAGGACGTTTCATGATACATTCGCTCATTATAGTGAAACGGGTAAAATTTGGGGTATTCTAAAGGCTGAAAAAAAAAATTCAAATATGTCTGTTAATAATAAAAATAGAGAAAACATGTATCTAACAACATTTATAGGACATTAAATTTTATATAGGATTGTTATCCCTGCTCCCACTGGTCAAAATTCCGCTGTTAACTTGATGTTTAGTTCTGCATAACACATTTAAGTATCGAGTTTGGTAATGAACAATCAATAATTGCAACCGCTAGAGCGGTAACTGGGAAGTATTGTGTCTGAGATGTATATAAATATATATATATATATATATATATATTTCGGCTATACTAAAAGCTCCAGATACCCGGCTTCGCCGGGAGATTGATTTTGAGGCTGATGGAATTGATGTATTGAGGCTTTTTGGGAAGGGTATTTTTTTGTAAAAAGGGCATAATTTTGAATTTACCCGACGATATACCCGTCCCAGAGTTTTAGGGTTAATACCCGTTGTTTTGGCATTTGTTAATAAGAAAATTAATTTTATAAAATTTAGTAAGTCTTTTTACGTTTCCAAAAGTCTTCACTGTCCTACCAAATGCATTAGGCAATATTTCCCGTCACTATGCAGTATAAGGAACAAAATTTATTTCTAAGCTATTAAGGACAAAATATTATTATTGAGTTGAATTAATTTTTCCTGAATTCAAATATGGAATGAACCTGTTAGTAGTCAAATAGGAATGAATATTGTTGAGCATATTACTATTTCTACGCAAATTACTTGCTTCACACAATTTGTTCCTGGCGAAATGTAAAAAAAAAAAGTTACCCTAAATACCTAAATAAACAACTTTTGTTATGTTCATATTGCCGAAAACCAATAGGAAACGAAATATCCTATTTTTAATTTCTGGCTTGAAACATAAACCGCTATTTTTATTTCTTGCCCGCCCCTCATAACCCTTGTTACTCCTGCCCGTCCCTAGAATGTTGGTATGGTTCTTGTTTAATGGAAGAGCGATAGTGCTAATAAACATATACCGAGTTTTCTCTAATTTCGGGTTGGGTCTTTTGTTTTACCATCCAAATAAAAATTGTTCATTGTACACTTCCGTCTATAGGTTTTGCGTATATCTCGCGTAGAATTCGGTATCGTAAAAAAGTGTCTATAACAAAAGTAATTCGTATACAAAAAAAGTGTATAATAACAAAAGTTAGCTCTAAAAACAACAACTAAACAACTTTTGTGTTCATGTTCATATTTACCGTAAAACTCAAAAACCAAGAAGGAACACGAAATATCGCTATTTTAACTTCTCTTCCCTTCCCTTATAAACCCCCCCCCCACTTCCTGTTCGTCTCAGAGGATATTAATATTAGCCAAGAGGATAAGTTGGGTTAGTAGTAGCCTATACTAACCAAGTTTGGGTTAGTAATTCGGTTCAGATACATACCAAGTTTCATAAAATTTTTCGGTGAAAAGGTAACGTTTATGCGTGAAAAGGTAACAAACAAACAAACGTTCGTACTCCGCTAAATGCATACTTAAATTTGAACAAACCACGTTTTAAAGATATAGTTAAACCTATTTTTTTTTTGATTAAATACTAAGGGATCTAAATGGTCTCGATGAGACATATAACTTTGGTTCTTTGCAATTTTGAGATATCTCGAACGGTTAAAAGATATTTCAATTGTGGCCCACATATACGGCTCACCCTGTATATATTTAAATATGTGTGTGTGTGTGTGTGTGTGTGTGTGTGTGTGTGTATATATATATATATATATATATATATATATATATATATATATATATATATATATATATATACAACGGACCTCATTTTCACCTTCGACAGGTAGGATCGATGAACATTCGAGTAAATGTTTCGAAAACACTTCATGAATACAACCTCAATAGCTGAGTATAACCTCCTTTAAGGGAAATCTACTATAACGCATACTTGAAGTGGAACGGATCAGGTTTTGAAGAAATATTTGTTTCGAAATAGGCGTCAAAAGTACAACCCCGGTAGCAGATTCCCCAAACCGGTATATCTACATTTGGCATTGGTCTTAATCTCGTATGGTTAACCTAGAGCGACGAGTTGGATTCCCGCCCGGGCAATAGGACTTTATTTAGTGAGCATCTCATTAAATAAAATCCTTAGTCCTATTCTGGCTAGAAAAGGGTGGTAACCTGTAGATAGCCCAGCCCAACTAGCCATAGTAGCATAAAGTGGACCTAAATGAATAACAAACAAACATTTCGAGATAGACAGGTCTTGGAATGGGCAGCAACATCATTTTAGCAGATTTCCCTTAAGGGATATCAGCTATTGAGGTCGTACTCATGACGCGATTTTCGAAATGTTTCTTCGAATGTCCATTGATCCTACCTAGGAGATGACGAAAATGAGGTGATTTTATATATATATATATATATATATATATATATATATATATACCTATCGATATATTTTTTTGTATGTTACCACTCTAGCGGTCGCAATTTTTGTTTAATCGTTACCAAACTCGATTTTTAGTCGTTCAATGTAAAAAGAAAGATCAAGCTCGTTAACGGCTAAAATCAAACCATGGAGAGAGGGGGTTAGAGGGGAGGAATTTCGAAAATTCGAAATATCTCTATAAATCGGATCGAAAAACTGTGTAGAAACAATCTTAATGCAAATTATATATTTTCCGTATAATGAGTATTAACCAAGATATTTGGATTTTATAGTTTTCCGGTTTCATTAAACCCCACTCCTACTAGTGTCATATTAATTATAAGCTGTTATATCATGAGCCACTTCATTACAAGTTTAAATACCAAATATTGTTTTCAACAAAGTTTTATGTTACGAGATACAAACAAATACGTTCTGTTGATCTCCCCCCCCCTTCTTTTGTTCTTGGATTACATAAATGTGATTGATTGAGATAGAAATTATTCTGATTCATTTCAAATTACTCCACTAACTGTAGTAGTTTTCAATAAAATTAATATGTTATATTCAGATATATTTCATTAATTGTTTGTCTTTCCGGTCTATCTTTCTAATCAGCGCTACGAGGTTGGCTGGCCTGTTTGTTTACATTTCAGGCGCTTTCCGTTGTAGAGATTATTAACTTGTATTGTAAATTGACTGAAAGATTTCTCATTACCGTCTGTATTTATTCACTTCACATTCACGGTAGCGTTACCTGTATGTGAATTTATCTATTGTAAACCTTTGCGTGGGAAATCTGTTTAGTTTACGCAGCCCCTGCGTGATGGACTTTTTTTGAGTGCGCTAGAACACAATGCACAAGCTGGATCAATTTTATTCACGTTATCCAAAATAAAGTGTACATAGCGCTTATCAAGTTTACGGTAGATATTGTTATGTGGATAGGGGTTATTAATCATGTGACGGGACAAAGCTTGCTAAATTAATATTCCTACTAACTCTTGCTATAATGTCAACGCCCTTAGTGGCTTTATGTAAGCATATTCCTCCAGAAAATTACGATGGCTTCTAACACACATTATTCTGTTCTCTTTTTCCCACATACAACGGAGGTTAGAGAACCCGAATATTAAAAAAACTTTTGAATTCTTGTGTGCAAGTGGAGAGGTTCATCGGTAATACAAAACAATATTTCCTTTGGTTGTTAGTTTATTTATAAGAGATTTTTGGGGCAAATAGGGAGGGGGGGGGGTATTTATTTATTCAAATTTTAGATATATAGGTTCTAAATTATATAAAAGTAATGTTTTCTGCAGATTTCCCTTAAGGAAAATCAGCTACGTACGTACTCATGACGCGATTTTCGAAAACTTTTTTCAAATGTCCACCGATCGTACCCTGGAGATGACAAAGATGAAAATAATATATATATGTGTGTATGTGTATATATATATATATATATATATATATATATATATATATATATATGTCTGGTTACGCTCGCAATTTTTGTTTGATCGTTACCATACTCGTGTTATGTATAAAGAAAGATCAAGTGCGTTAATCGCCGAAATGGGACCAGTGGGAGGGTGTTTAGAGGGGGGATTTTCGAAACATTGAAATATCTCCGTTACTATACGTCGGATCGAAAAATTGTAAATTCTTATTCCAAATTGAATTTACTATAAATATTCTTATATACATTACTTCTCTATCTTGTATATTAATAGAGATATCTGCATTTTTCAGTTTCCAGCCTTGAACCAAACCTCCACTTCTGCACATGTTACATTAACAATACAGTCGAACTCGTTTATAATGAGCACAAAGGGACTGTAATATTTACTTGTTAAATCCGAGTGCTCGTAATAAACGGGCCCTTAAGGCCGGCATGCAACCATTCAGTTTACTCAAAATCATCATAGAACAAGTTGGGAGTGGTTCACTTTTTTCATATTCATCAGTGTCCTCATCGCTTTCGTCATGTTTCCCGCTCAATTCGCTATCACTGCGTCAGCTACAGTATCTTCGGTTGTCGGTACATCAGAAGTCATCAGTTCGTCGTCGATGGATACATAGTTTTGAAATTCTTATTTGGTCATTTCCAAATTTGCAGTTTGTATGAAATTGGCAACCTCTTCTTCCTCAGTGGATAGACTGTCTTGACAACTCTCCAATCCAGCCTTATGGAAACACTTGATGATGCATGTTGATATGACATACTTCCCATGCATCGTTCATCAAACGTATCGCTTCCAGTACGTTGACATTGGTATTTGATGCTGTTCCACTTCTATCACAGAATGACCATCTGATCCTCCGACCTGACCCCTACACTTAGCAGGTGCAGCTGTTCTTCCCCTCCCACCTCCACCCTCCTGTTTACAATAAGCCCCACCTATTGCACCGGATTTGTGAATCCTCCCTATTGACATTGGAATGCTGGAGGATTTTTTCCTACAAAAGTATTTAACTGTGGAGAAGAAAAAAAAGGTACTTGTGTATTATATCTACCACATTCTAGTTCCAAATTTCCACGGTAGAGTGCACCACTGTTTTACGCTTGAAGTGCGACGCTAGCTCTCCCAGGATAATGAGGTTATCTTTTGTTATAGGTGCGCATGCTGTTTGTTTGCGTTTGCTGTTTATTGTACTGTTTAGTGTTTGTCATTCGTTTAAAAATGCCTCTTTGGGATTTGCCAACAAGTGAAGAAGACGCAGTGAAATATTTACAGGAGAGAAATATTTTGCCTAGGAGAAGAAAGTGTTCTAAATCGCATAGTATGAAACTTTATAGTGGAAAAAGTATGTTTTGGAAGTGCAATGTAAGAAAGTGTGGTGATCAAGTCGGCCTTCGGATTGGGACTTGATTTGAAGGAAGCAAAATTCAATTTTGTAATGCTTAAAAGTTCATTTACTGCTGGTGCGAAGAATTAACATCTATCCATTTTTGCAAAAAACAACTAAAAATGTCAAATAAAACTGTTATAGATTGGAACAATTAAATGAGAGAATTGTGTCTGTTAGAGATGCCACATATTTTCCGCCGAAATGTGAGTGAAAGTAAAATAAAATGTTTTATTTTTAAAAATTGTGTTTTATTTTATTTAGCATTATAATTCCTTAGAAGGTTATAAGGTAAGTATACCCTCCTTTGCCAGCGAGGTATCGTACGACTTAAAACAGCAGCGCACCCTACCGTCGAACTATTGGAACTAGAATGTGGTAGGTATAATACACAAGTACCAAAAAAAAAATAAGACAGAAAAACTAGAAAGATGAGAAAAAAGATTGCAAGACCGAAAAATATTGCTCGCTAAAACCGGGTCTTGCTCGTTAAAAGCGACTTCTGTTCCATAGACTTAACATTGATCCAACCAAATATTGTCGCTTCACTCGGTAAATCCGAGTTCCCGTTAAATCCGAGCTCGTTATAAACGAGTTCCACTGTACTCTGTTATAAAATAAACCACATTATTCGAAGCTAAAATCCCAAATATTGTTTTCATGAGACCTATATTATACAAGACACATGCAAATATGTTCTGGTAACCCCCCCTCCTTGTCTTAAGTTCTTGTACTTCTAAAATTTGATTGATTGAGATAAACATTTGTTGGTTCATTATAAATTACAGTACGACTTATAGTAAATAGTTTTCAATACATTCTGATGCGTTTCAGTAATTGTTTTTATTTCCGGTAACTGGTTGGCCTGTTTGTTTGCATTTCAGATACTTGTTTGTTTACATTTCAGGTGCTTTCCGTCGGGAGGCTTCTTATTATCGTTTTTATTTATTCACTTAATATTCACGGTGTTGTTGTGTTACCAGTATATGCAGATTTGTGTATTTTTAAACTTCACGAGGGAAATCTGCTTAGTTTACGCAGCCTCTGTCAGTCGACGGACTTTTTTAGAAACATGTGATGTTGTTGTATTTTTAACTTTTGCAAATATTTTATTATAATCGCTATGCCTTAGGTTATTGTTGTTTTTTATAAATCAGGAACTGTATATATATATATATATATAGATATATATATATATATATATAAAATTGTAACCTATGTCTGTACATTGGTTTTTTTCGAGAAATTTCACGATAACTTTTCGTTTCACGTGTCATAGACACACATTTCATTATAACTAGCCATACCAACGTTTCTAAGGACCGGCAGGAGTGGGGGTTATTAGGGAAGCCAGAAATTAATAATAGTGATATTTCGTTTCCTTTTGGGGTTTCGGCAGATATTCACATTAAAAAAGTTGTTTATTTTGTTTATTTAAAGAAAATTTGCTCAACATTTCTTTTCAATATGAACTACCAGGTTACCTCACCTGTAAAAATTAAATCAAATTTCATATTGTAATTATAATATTTTGTCCCTTCAATGAATTTAGATCTATGCATAATGCACAGGAAACGGGAAAATAATGACAATATGGGGGACAGTGAATTCTTAACATAAAAAATTAATATTTTATTTATTAACCGAATCCACAGAAAACGACGGGTATTAACCCTAAACAACTGGGAAGGGTGAAAGGTGTCAAAATATTGGTGCAAAGTAAAGACCTTGCCAAAAAAAATACCATCACCATCCAGTCCTCAAATGATTCCCGTGCGAAAGCCGGGTATCTGAGTCTTAGTATATATATATATATATCTATATATAAATATAAATATATATATATATATATATATATATATAGTATTGTGTTTGGCTTAATTTTAACATTTTAACAGAACACCGAGGATGAGGTAGGACCTCGAAAGCTGGCTCTGAAATAAACATTTACAATCTAGTGGAGATTGTTGACCTTTATTGCAACTATGGATAAACATATTTTTTGTTCGTGCTGAACTACAATTTACAAGGGGTAAAAACAGTAATTGCTACAAGTAATAGGAGCAATGTTAATAATTAGCAGACATATGGGTGCGCCTCCCTAGCACTTTCAACCCCCTTTCACATTATTTGAATAAACATTCTATTTAATGTTTAGCTCTAGTTTAAGCAAACATCATTACTTTCATTTATTAAGCATCTTCTTTCTTTCCCGCGACGCTCAAAGACCGGCCCCCTCATGTGGCCGGCATGAGGCAAATGTCAGCGTTAGTAACTACAACTTGCATTTTCGATTAAAGTTGGGGCATAGCGGGCGGAACTATCTATCAAGTTATCATCATACACTAAACCGGAATAATACTTAGAACTGTCACACACTTCTAAAAAAAATTATCGTCATTAAACAGAACATGCCATTAGGAAATAAAGTTTAATGAGCACTTATCAATCGGCTTATGCATAGATTACACCATCCAGATCGGCCTAAAGTAATATTTTGCAGGAAAAGTATCATGGAGCTAATTTTCTTAATTTTTATTCTCAATCACCTCTATGATCTACTTTGTCTGAAAAAAATGTTAATGCAGTCTAAAGACAAATACGGTTTTCCTAAAATACAAATACTCAGGCAATTCAAAGTTTTTCAATTTTAAATGCAACGTTTAATTGTCGGCTAGTTATAAAATTGGTGACTCCTGCGATAGTTTTCAGAGTATATCTCGTTTATTCTTCGTTTTACGATAAAAGTGTATTTAAGAAAAGTTACTCTAAAATAACAAAATAAACACCCGTTTATTTTTGCCGGAAACCCGATTTGCCAAATATCACGATTTTTCACTCCAGGCATCCTTTGTAACCCCCACTCCTGTTCGTTCCTAATAATGTTAATATACCTTAAAATCAAAGATACATTAATACTAACCAACGAACAGAGTTTCTTTGTGTTCAGTTTTGTCTTTGGTGTCCTTTGAAATTGTTTACGCCCCATATAACAGTCTTAGCGCCTTATAATCTTTAGCGTATATCTTGTTTATAATTCGGAATACGACCAAAGTGTATAGGACGCGAAATATAGCGATTTTAGCATATTTCCCGTGAGGGAAATCAGCTATTGAGGCCGTACTCATGGCGCGAGTTTCGAAACATTTCTTCAAATGTCCATCGATCCTACCCAGGAGATGACGAACATGAGGTCCGTTCAAAATTATATATATTTGTCTGTTAACGTTCTAGTAGTCGCAATTTTCGTTTGATCGTTACCAAACTCGGAATTCAATCATTTTAAAAAGGAAGATCAAGTTCGTTAATGGCTGAAATCGGACTAATGGGAAGGGGGGTTTAGAGGGGGGATTTTTTAAAATTCCAAATATCTCCGTTATTATGCATCGGATCGAAATATCAATCTTATTGCAAATTAAATTTACTATAAATATTGTTCTATACATTCATTCTGTATCTTGAATATTAACCGAGATATTTGCATTTGTATTCTGTGTGTGACAGGCGGGAATCGGCTATGTTCAGGACTTTCCGCCAAGAGCTCTGGCGGCCGTTTCTGTAACTATTCGTCCCTCTTAAATAGTTTTAGAGATACCTTACTACTACAGTTGTTATTGGGCAGATTTATCTACAGTATAACTTCACATGGGAAATCTGCTTAGTTTACGCAGCCCCAGCGTGACGGACTTTTTCATTTCAGGCTTCCTTTGTAACCCCCCCTCCTGTTCATCTCAGAGAATATTTCTATAGTCTTTAGTCTAAGTTGGGTTATTAGTAATATGCTTACCAAGTTTTATAACATTCAGTTCAGTAGTTTAGGGGTGAAAATATAAATAGACACCAAAGCCACAAATTGCAGATATCGTGATTATGGCATGTGAAACGAAAAAGTATCGTGAAATTTCGAGAGAAAAAAAAATCAATCTACAGACAGAGGTTACAATTAATTATATATATATATATATTCGTAAACTCCTTGTTAACGATGGGCATTAATGTTTTGAATAACTCGTCTTCACTCAATAGCGGATTTACTCTTAAGGAAATCTGGTTATATCTGATTTGTAGTGAGGTAAAGATGCCGATGACCGGTATTGAAATGATCTTTATATTTAGGCCAGAGCAACTCCTACTGCACAACATGTAACATCTGGAGTCATCCTTTACAACGCCCATCCCTCACAACAAATGTTCTCCTTTTCCATTTTAGCAGATTTCCCTAAAGGGAAATTAGCTATTGAGGTCGTACTCATGACACGATTTTCATATTTTTATTCAAATGTCCATCGATCCTACCCCGGAGATGACGAAAATGAGGTCCGTTCAAAACTGTGTGTGTGTGTGTATATATATATATATATATATATATATATACTAGCAAAGGTACCCGCCTTCGCCCGGGAATTCATTTGAGGCTGAGTGAAGATGGTATTTATTTGGGAAGGCTTTAATTTCCACAGACATTTCCCATTCCCAGTGTTTAGAATTTATACGCGTCGTTGCTGTGGCTTTGTTAATAATAAAATTATTTGTTATTTAGGAGTTCACTGCCCTGTTCAATGGTTAGTGCCCAAGAAAATTATTGGCTCCCTCTTTAGGTATTAGTATATTTCTCATTTATACTTTGCTATACGAAAAAGTGAATATAATAAACGTTACTCTACATAACAAAGTAAACAACTTTTATCCTGTGCATATTTGCCAAAAAAAACAAATAGTAAATATCGCTATTTTAAATTTCAGGCCTCCCATACAACCCCCACTTCTGATCGTCCCTAAAAATGTAGGTACAGCTTATTATCATGGAGGTGTTCCTAGTAGTTCACATTCCGAGTTTTGTTTAGTTCGGATAAGTTTTTTGTACCCAATAAAATTGACTCCCGCTATGGTTTTTAGCGTATAACTCATTTATACTTTGGTATATGACAAAAATCGTTTTATGCAAAAAGAAAGATCAAGTTCGTTAACTGCTGAAATCGAGTAAGGGGGGGGGGGTTTAGAGGGTGAGAATTACTAAAATTCTTAATATCTCCGTTATTATGCGTCGGATCGAAATATTGGATGGAGCCATTATTATTGCAAGTGTAATGTTCTATAAATGTTGTTATGTACATTTGTTCATTATCTTGATTATTAACTGAGATATTTGCATTTTTTTAGTTTTCATTCTTCACTAAAGCCCCACTCCTCTCATCTCATATTAACAATATTCTATTATGTTATGAAGCACTTTGTTTGAAGCTTAAATACCAAATACTGTTCTTATTGAACTTTTAAGTTTTGAGATTAATGCAAATACGTGGTGCATGTGGGGAATCTGCTTAGTTAATGCAGCCCCTGCGTGACGGACTTTTTTTCCAGAGGAGAAATTAGCTATTGTGTTATTTTCTTCAATAAAAAATTGTTTTGAACGGACCTCATTAAGCTGGTTCCTCTTAAGAGAAATCAGCTATTGAGGTTGTCTTCATGACGGGGTTTTCGAAACATTTCCTCAAATGTCCATCGATCCTACCTAGGAGATGACGAATATGAAGCCCATTCCAAATTTATATATTGTATATATATATATATATATATATATATATATATATATATATATATATATATCTTGCCGTCGCATTCCCTATACAACGGTTTCATGCTAAACTAAATAAACTCCTTGAGCACACCCGGGCTAGAAAAGGGTGGTAACCTGTAGATAACCCGTCCCGATTAGCCTAGTAGCATTAAGTGGACGTAAATAAAAATAAACAAATAAACTAAACATCAATGGGAATCAACTGGCCACTTTATCATGTGAGATTATGGCCAATGCTTTAACTCCCATGGCTAACCTGAGCCCCTTCTTTTATTATGATTAATTAATATATCCGTTATTATATTATTATGGGGGAGGTTTATACTCAGTGAAAACTGGAGTAAAATCCACATCTGGGGAAAATCCAACCGATATGGAGTTTGTGATTGTGACATGTTATGGGGAATTTAAAAATTTACGCACGATTCTGGCAGTATCAAGAAGTACCCCTTGCTGTGCTTCTTTTATAATTGTTGTTGGCAGATTCAAGTTCTTGGTGCCTGCTATCGTTGTTTTTGGCACGAGTCCATTTGAACTTACTATAATAGGCGTAACTATGGCAGATTTCAGTTTGTATACCTCTTTGAGCTCGATAGCCAATTCTTGATATTTTCTTAACTTTTCGGCATGGGATTTTCGAATATTCTCATCATTGGGTACTGCGATGTCAATAATATCAGCAGTCTTATTGATCTTGTCAATAATGAGAATATCCGGTTTGTTATGATGCACAGTATGGTCAGTTATCATCGCTTCGTCCCAATACATCTTTATATTATCTTTTTCAAATAATTATTATTATTATTATTATTATTTATTAACGTCCACTTTTTGCAACTCAGGCTAATTGGGATGCAAACTCCGTTATTATAAGTCATATCGCAAAATTTTATAGAACCAATCTTTTTAATCTATTGATGTTCTACAATTGTTGTTTTATACATTTTTTGTAATTCAAGTATTAATCAAATTATTTTTACATGTCTTACGTAACCCCTCCCCCTCAATCCCAGGCCCCTTTTACTCATCGGTTTTTTTTACATATAAAAAGAGAATATATGGTGAGATGAGATCACAAGAGTTATACCATCACGAGGGAAATCTGGTTAGTTTGCAGCCCCTGCGTGGCGAGTTTTACTTCTTTATGGCATCGTATTCTAGGCATAAATATGAATTGAATGGTGGAACTTAAACATATTCCCTAAATTCTAGGCACCTTAAAAAATCCGGCCAATGGCGCAGCTCCTGCGCGACCGACTTTTTTATTTTTTATTTTTTTAAATTTTAAATTCCACTTCGAAAAATTGTATTCTCGAAATATTATTAGAAAAGTAAAAACTTTACTGCTAGTGGGAGAAGAGGCCAAAGCAAAGCCTGGCATGATATCAGAAAAAGCAATAGATTTAACAATATCCAAATACTTTGCCCTCAACAAGAGTAATTATAATGTAAGAGTACATTAATTAAGCTGGGAAATATCTTAAAACTAATTACTCAATAACCTCGGCCTTTCACCACACTTGCAGTATAGTTTTTATTTTTTTTAATAATATTCTTTTTTATTTTCAGATTTGTTCAACTCCTACTCAGCTAACGTAATGCATTTTTGGACTGTGTATCAATTTAAAGGTAATTAGCTAATTGAATAATTTCTTCCTTCAATCTAAATCTAACTTTATTCACAATCCTGAATGAATAGTGGACAACTCCAATTAGCATATGCTGCCAGTATATATAATATAGGGTCTTTCAAAAAGAATGAACTGATTTCAAAGCTTTATGGTGCTTTACTCCAGCATCGCATCAGAACACGTTGCATCCTATTACAAAGAGCGTAGTTGTAAGTTGTCGAATGGTAGCCCGTAGAGTGCTCTATCGATACATCTCTGCCGCAATCCCTACTAACAGCAGTTCCCGTGCAATGGCTACCTGTACAAAAAGTCCGTCACGCAGGGGCTGCGTAAACTAAGCAGATTTCCCACGTGAAGTTATACAATAGAGAAATCTCCATACGAGAGCCGAACAGTTACGGAAACGGCCGAACTAGCTTTTGGCGGGAAACTCACTCGTCCGCCCACATTTAATAAAAATGCAAATATCTCCTTTAATATACAAGAAAGAGAATAAATGTATAGAACAATATTTATAGTAAAATTAATTTGAAATAAGATTGGTTCTATACAATGTTTTGATCCGACGTATGGAAACGGAGATATTTCGAATTTTCGAAATCCCCCTCTAACGCCCCCACCCACTGACCCGATTTCAGCCATTAACGAACTTGATCTGTCTTTTTACATAAAACGGTTAAATATCGAGTTTCGTAACGATCAAACAAAAAGTCCGACCGCTAGAGCTCTAACAGACAAATATATATATATATATATATATATATATATATATATATATATATATATATATATATATATATATATATATATGTGTGTGTGTGTGTGTGTGTGTGTGTGTGTGTGTGTGTGTGTGTGTAATTTTGAACGGACCTCATTTTCGTCATCTACTGTGTTGGATCGATGGAAATTTGAAGAAAAGTTTCGAAAATCGCGTCATGAGTACGACCTCAATAGCTGACATCCCTTAGGGGAAATCTGCTAAAATAGAAAAGGAGAACATTTGTTGTGAGGGATGGGCGTTGTAAAGGATGACTCCAGATGTTACATGTTGTTCAGTAGGAGTCGCTCTGGCCTAAATATAAAGATCATTTCAATACCGGTCATCGGCATCTTTACCTCACTACAAATCAGATATAACCAGATTTCCTTAAGAGTAAATCCGCTATTGAGTGAAGACGAGTTATTCAAAACATTAATGCCCATCGTTAACAAGCAGTTTACGAATATATATCAGCTAAAATCGTTCTTTGCTATTGAGTTCGCCAAGACCAATTCTGTTGTCACAGTGCAACATGCCAAGAACATCCGACGTTGGTTCGTACAGTTACGGGACACTGGGTGTTCGTAAATATTTGTGAGAGGTAACAAAACTTCAACCCCGGTTAAATACATGTGTCTTTATTGCAATCTTGTATTACTGTATCTTAATAAGAGAATCACTTTATTGTACAAATGTATATACTGTTTGTGGGGCTGCTCAATTCCATTGAGATGCTGAGTGCTTCAGCAACTGAAGTCAATCCCTAGGACAACAGTAAAACAATACATATTGTATTTAGTCAGCTCAATAACTAACATATTTTAACAGTCAGCAACCTAAAAGGTGAATGTCACTACTTAGATATAAATTAGAAACATCATTATTGTAATAACATGATCCGTCGATCTATAATAAGATCACTGGGCAAAGCTAAAATTAAAATATATGGTGGGAAATAATCCCTAAAGTATCAATAATGATACCCTCGACCAAGGTTTACAGAACCTTCTTATCTATTCCCACCTCGTCAAAAAATGTCTGGGTACGTTTAGATACCGTTCCTCGGGCACCGAAACACAATCCTATCACCAGAAAATCCCGTTTCCCAAATGATTCCCTGAATTTTTCCGAGTAAAATTTAATACATTTCTTGTAAATATTTTTCTTTTCCTGCTGGATCTTCATCAGGGTCGTTGCTCTCGTACCTTATCGTTGGGTCCAGGATGTAGGCAAATTTACAATTCTCCTTGAAGGCAATGATGTCCGCGTACCTCGTTGACCCTGCGTCATCGACAGCGTACACCTCTTCAAAGCATGTAAAATTCTTTGCTTTCAGGAGCTCCATGATAGCATGCTTTACCCGGTGATGTCGCCTCGTGATCAGCAACATGTTATGTGGACAATTCCCGACCACATGGGCCGGTGTTTCGGTCTCTCTGCCACACCTTCGACAGAGGGGTCCAACATCCGCTGACTTCGAGACAACTCCCGGAACACCACGCGACCATAGCTTAATGAAATCGGTTTATTCTTTTTGAAAGACCCTGTACTATCGTCGGTTGACTTCGCCATTGATGGGCTGATCGTAGAGTACAAGTCGCATTGTGCTTTCGGTGATATGGCACCATCAAGCCTCTAGAACTAGTTGTATTGGGTAATCCCTTGTAATTTCCTGTATTTATGTAGGCCTATATTCGGCTACTAGTACTTGTCTTCAGTCACAATATTTAAGCCGCTGTGAATATTACCAAAGTCCGACACGCAGGGGCTGCGTAAACTAAGATATAACACACTAGTGATCTCGTCTCAACACATATTCTCTATTTCTAAGTAAAAACTAACGATAAAAGAGTTGCGAGGGGAGGGGAGGGGGGTAATGAAGGCTGAATACCGGAAAGTGCAAAAAATACTTGAGTTACAAAAAAATCTACAGAACAACAGTTGTAGAGCATCAATAGGTTAACAATATTGGTTCTATAACATTTTGCGATACGACTCATAATATCGGAGGGGGTTTTGCACTTAAGTAATTAGGACAATAATTTTACGAAAAAGTAATAAAAAATAAAAGTAATTCCTTTTGACAAAATACAATCTATGACACGAAACAAGGCTGTCAAGTAGGAGCAGCGTTTACTAAGCAGATTTCCGATGTGCTGAAATGACTCACTGGTGATGTCATCTCAACACATATTCTCTATTTCTAAGTAAAAACTAACGATAAAAGAGTTGTGGTTGGGGGGAGGGAGGGTTAATGAAGGCTGAATACACGAATGCGCAAAAAATACTTGAGTTACGAAAAATTGTGTAGAACAACAGTTGTAGAGCATCAATAGGTTAACAATATTGGTTCTATAACATTTTGCGATACGTTTCATATTATCGGCGATATAATACTTTTACTTAAGTAATTTAGTAAAATATAAAAGTAACTCCTGTTGACAGAATACAATATATGACACGAAAAAAAGTCCGTCGCGCAGGGGCTGCGTAAACTAAGCTGATTTCCCTCGTGAAGTTTAGTAATAGATAAATCTACATACTGGTAACTCAACACCACCTTGAATAAATACAAGAGGAAATAAGAAATGTTTCATCCAATTTCAATTACCTGCCGGCAGGAAGCGTTAGGTTAGAAATGTAAACAAACGGGTCTGCCCGCCTCACACCTGGAAGAAAAACAATGAAATATATCAGAATATAACATATTAATTTTATTGAGAACTATTTACTATATCTAGTTCTGCAATTAATAATGAGCTTCTATACAATTTTTCGATCTGACCTTTGGTAACGGAGATATTTCGAAAACCGGTAACGGAGAATTTCGGTAACAATTAAAAAATAATTGCGACCGCTAGAGCGGTAACAGACAAATATATATATATATATATATATATCTATATATATATAAAATTGTAACCTCTGTCTGTACATTGATTTTTTTTGCGAAATTTTACGATAACTTTTCGTGTTCCACATGTCATAGGACACCATAATCTGCATTTGTTTCTTTCGTGTATGTTTGTTTTGTTTGTTTGTTTTGTTTGTTTGTTTGTTTGTTTGGTTTGTTTGTTTGTTTGTTTGTTTGTTTACCATTTTCCACGCATAAAACGGCTGAAATCCGAATTTTATGAAACTTGGTATGTATATTACTACTAGCCCCAACTTAGAACTTTTAGGGCTATATTAATATTCTCTAAGACGAAACAGGGAGTGGGTGGTTCTAAGGGAGACCTGAAATTAAAAAATAGCGTATATTTCGTTTCCTATTGGTTTTTGTTCGGCAAAATATTGCACATAACAAAAGTTTGGTTTATTTTGTTAATTTAAGAGTAGTAAACTTTTTTGTTATATGCACTTTTGGGGGCCGTATACGGATGTATAAATGAGTTTTATACGTTTAAAAGCTATAGCGGGAAGGTCCTCACAATTTTATTTGGTGAGACAAAGGCTCAACCGAAACTAAACCAAACTCGGTATGTGGAAATTAGCAATAACGTCCTTCCTTATAAAAGACTATACTAACATTTTTAGGGACGTTGCAGGAGTGGGGCCGGGGGGGTTAATAAGGGAGGCCTGAAATTGGATAATAGTGATATTTCAGTTTCCTATTGCCATTTACGGCAAATATGCACTTAACCAAAGTTGTTTTATTTTGCTATTTAGAGGAATCTTTTTTTGTTTGGTTATATGCACTTTTGACCTTATAACGGAAGTATAAATGAGTTATACGCTAAAAAACTATAGGCGGGAGTCCACAATTTTATTTGGCACCAAAAGGACTCAACCGAAAATTTATAACCAAAACTCGGTATCTGAATTAGTACTAACGCCTTCATTATAACTAAGCTATACTAACATTTCTTGGGATCTGGCAGGGAGTGGGGGGGTTATAAGGGAGGCCTGAAATTAATAATAGTGATTATTTCGTTTTCCTATTGCATTTTCGGTAAATATGCACATATCAAAAGTTTGTTTATTTTGTTATTTAGAGAAACTTTTGTTTATATGCACTTGTTGCCGTATACGGTAGTATTAATGAGTTATTACGCTAAAAACTATAGCGGGAGGCACCACAATTTTATTTGGACACCAAAGACTCAACCCGAATTTTAAACCAAACTCGGTTATCCTGAATTAAGTACTAAACGCCTTCATTATAATAAAGCTATTACTAACCATTTCTTTGGGAACGGGCAGAATGAAGTGGGGGTTATAAGGTTACGGCCTGAAAATTAATAATAGTGATATTTCGTTTGCTATTGCATTTTCGGTAAATATGAACCATAACAAAAGTTGTTTATTTTGTTGTTATTTAGGAGTAACTTTTTTAATATACACTATCATCGTTATACCGAAAGTATAAAGGCGTTTATATGCTGAAAAATTATTACGCGGGAGAGTCATCAATTTTATTTGCACTAAAGTACTCAACCGATACTATATAAAAACCACTCAGGGTTTGTATATTAAAACTAATGCCTTCCTTATTAATGTCATACTAGCTTTCTAGGG